>JAODAL010083837.1:0-11116 GCA_025379985.1 Phyllomedusa bahiana
TTGGAGCTTCGTGTACCAATTGAACACTCCACCTGATCACTAAGATTCTTTCGGATTAAAAAGGGAAAAAGACCTCCCTCTGTCTATAGCAGGGGGGGTACAACTGATAAAAATGATCAGTTTTGCAAGATTACTATATCCTCGGGCAGAATTACCCTTGTTGCTTAAACCTCGAGTGACGGGTTCGCGGGGCCTTCCCCAATTTTATCGGGAAGGGCAAGAATCCCGATTATTATGATAAACTGACAATAAAAAAGGGGGGCAGGGGGACTACAGTGCTAATTTTAGATTGTATAACCTAGCAGCCATGGGGAGGCATGTGGGGAACGGGAAAATGGCACGGTACTTCTCAAACATAGTTTTGGGAACCCCAGCTCACATCACACTGCAGCCTTAACTTTGCACACTACCGATGAGATTCCAGCCCAGGGGGTTAAAAAAGCAGCATTACCCAAGACCACGGGCCACGGGGAGGCATGTGAAAAAGTTAATAACCGTCCCCGTAATCTCCCCTAGTTCCTCTATGCCCCCCTTTTAGCCGGATAGAAGAATTAATTTTTTCAAAATGGAACAAAGGGGGGTCAAGTATTGGGGCGCGTTCTAGGAACCCCGGGGGTTCTCCCTTTTTTGGGAAAAATTAATACAAAATTCTTTTTGGGAAAAACCCCGGTTTTTTCTGTACAAGCAAATAGAAAACTACTGCAAAAAAATTTACCCATCTTCAACCCCCTGGGAGAGACAACAAAATTTTGCTGAGCTTACCAAATCTAGAGATAGTAAAGCGGGGCTGCCAGAATCTATTCTATCTTTCAACTAAAGTTAGTGAAGGGGTTTGTGGGCAAACCTTCAGGTACTGGAGGACGCAACTCGCGTAAGATTTGCAACAAAAATACTAAAAGGGTGCAAGTTTTGCAGAAATCCCTAGTGAGCGAACAATGAGGGAGATTTTTTAAGCAACGCTAGGGGCCCAAATTTCTTTTGACATCCCCTAGGGGCAGATAGGGCTAATATTTAACAGAGTGCCCCAAATTTTAAAGGGCCCATCTGTTTCATGTATGTGGGTATGTCCGGGAAATGCTAATTTTGGGATCAGGTAAAAGATTTTTTTTAGGGACACTTGGAATTGCTCTTTTCATTTAACCCCAGGGTTTTTCTTTTTTTCACTTTTCACTGCGAACCTCAGCAGGGGGGTTCGGGAAACACCTTGATTACTAAAAAGGGGGGTACATTTACTTTTTTTGGGCAGCAAAAAGTGCTTTTCCTCAAACTTTGGGATTAAAAAATCTACCCCGAAAAATTATGGGAGCTCACGAGAGTCCGACGGGTCTTTTTAATGTTTTGAGCGTTTTGGCTTTGGGGCCCTATCAGATCGATCGATAGTCGATGGGTCCGGCCGCAAATTGGGATAAGGTTTTTCGATAGTGAGCATCGATTAATCGTTTAAACCTTTAAAAGTCAGGGGAGAGCAACAACACCTTCATTTTTAAACACCCAAACAAGGCGGGAAAAACGGAAATTAACATCCACAACAGTCAAAGGGAAATACTTTGCAACACCCTTATCAACACACTTGGGTTTATAAAAGTCCCCAGAAAAAAAGTCACAGCCCCATTAAATATCCCTGTCTTGTACCACACCTCCCCTTAAACCTGCCCCAACCCACAAATTAAAAAGCGCCAAAAGGGCAGTTTTATTTGAACCATCATTTTACTTGAACGGACATTGAATATCCCTGTCCAAAAAAAAAAAAACGCAGCAGGGCCCCCAAAACCCCTGCATGACCCCCAATTTAAAAAGTCCCCGAAAAAAGGGAGTTTTTCAACCACCTTTTTTTAGTTGAATGGACATTTAACTAAAACTGTCCTGTCCCCGAAATGACCATTAAAACTGCCCTAACCCACATTTAAAAGGGGCCGGAAAAAGGAGTCTTTAAACCAAACCATTTTATTTTCACTGGACATTGACTATACCTTCCGGGGCCACAGCATGAGCCCCAAACCTGAAAGCCCCCCACATTTAAAAAGTGCCGGAGAAAGGAAAATTTTTTAAACCACCATTTTATTTTCACTGGACATTGACTAAAACCACCCCGGGGCCACAGCATGAGCCCCAAACCTCCCATGACCCCCACATTTAAAAAAAAGTGCGGGAAAAAAGGATCTTTCAACCCCCATTTTTTTTCCCAATTTAAACATTGACTATACCTGTCCGGGGCCCCCAGCATGACCCCCAAAAACCTTTCCCTTGACCCCCACTTTTTAAAAAGTGCCGGGGGGAAAGGAGTTTTTCAACCACCTTTTTATTTTTCACTGGACATTGACAATACCTGCCCGGGGCCAAAGCATGAGCCCCAAACCCCCCAGCCCCCCAACTTTTTAAAAAAGTCCCGGAAAAAAGGGAGTCTTTCAACCCCTTTTTAATTTTAAACTGGACATTACTATCCCTTTTCCCCTGGGCCACACCCAGACCCCCAAAAACCCTGAAAGACCCCCACTTTTAAAAAATTCGGAAAAAAAGGAGTCTTTCAACCCACCTTTTTAAAGTTTCATTTGGACATTGACAAATCCCCCTGTCCGGGGGCCACACCCTTTGACCCCAAACCTGCATAAACCACCACTTTTAAAAAGGGGCCCGGGGAAAAAGGAAAGGTTTTTTAAACCCACCATTTTAGTTGAACGGAAAATTGACAAAACCTGCCCGGGGGCCCCACAGCATGACCTAGGGCCGGAGTTACAGTGGGTCGGTAAAGCCCAGCTGCTCCTTTCACCCTATAAAAACGCGGGGTTAAAATCCCCTTTAAAAGACGCAGCAACGAAAATTTGCCCTTTCTGAAGCAAGTGCGTAAGCGGAAGTTTTGGAGAACTCCAGCCTTCCTCGTACACAGTCCAATACCGGGGTCGCGCTTGCTCCTCCGATGAGTTGGGCCCAATTTGAGCTTCATTTTGGGAAATACTTTTGGTTAACGCTCCTTTTTCCCACCCAGGTGCCCTTTATCTTTTTGGATTTTTTTTCTCTTTTTTTAACTAAAACGTGCTGGAGGAAAAATGGCTCTGAAATTTGTTCTCTGTCTTTTCTCCATCCCTCCTTTGGTTCCCTCTAAAATAACCTACATCGGTAAATTTTTTTCCTGACCTCCCCTTGTAAATTCAGGGGAATTTTTTTTTAACACTATTTTGAAACATGAAATTTTTTAGTACTTTAATTCTAGAAAACCCCTTTTTTAAAAATGGGAAATGGAACCCCCACCATGTCTTTTTTCTTTTTTTTTCATTTAATTAAAGGGGGTTTTTGTCTCAAAACGGGGTTTGATAGCTTTTTTAAAGATCTTGCAAAAAAAAGGGTCATTTTGCAATAGGGGTTTTCCCATTAACAGTGTCCTACCCTTTTTCCGTTTCGGGGACAGAAACCCACACCCATGAGCCACTTTTTAAAATTTGTGAAGAACAAATGTCTGTTAGAAACAACATTTTTTAGAATAGGACCTTAGAAAGGGCTGCATGCCCACAGAAAAATCCCCCCAAAAAAATAAAAAAGCATAAACCCTTACCCAAATTTTTGGTCAATTTTTGAAGAAAAAATTCTGTTAAAAAAAAAACCCTTTTTTAGAAAAAGGAACCTTTTATTATAGCTGAAATGTCAAGCAAAAGGGCCCCCAAAAAGCAAAGCATAACCCTTGAGCCACTTTGGTCAATTGTAAGAACAAATTTCCTGTTAAAACAACATTTTTTTTAAAAATGGGAAACTTAAAATTGCTGCATTTCAAAGCAGCATGACCCAAAAAAATTATAAAAATGATTCTCACCACTTTTTAAAAATTGTGAGGGAAAAATGCCACTTAAAAACCACTTTTCCCTTTTCCCAAAAAGGAAACCAAAATTTATAGCTGTATCCACAGCAACATGACCCCAAAAAAAAATTAAAAATTTTAATTTTAAAAACTTCTCAGCCACTTTTAAAAATTGTAAAGGGAGAAAGGGCCACTTAGAAGTCACATTTCTGTTCCAAAAAGCCATAAATTTTTGCTGAATCTCAAAAAGCAACATACCTAAAACCATTGACAATGCAAAACTTTTTAAGAAAAAAGGGTGAGAAAAATGGAAAAACGGTTTTTGGTCATAAAAACCTTGCTGTCTTTTAACGGGTCCCTTCACACCCAAAACCAGCAAAATGAACGTTGGGAAAAAGAGAAAAAAAAATTCAGTAAAAAATTGATCTTTTTAAAAAAAAATTTTTTAAAAGGAGGACCATTTCTGTTTAAAAAGGGAAAAATGTGAAGTAGACCGGCAACAAATTTCGGTGCCCTCGGCAATTGGGGCCCAAAAACCATCAACAGAGACCCCTGCCTGTTTTCATTTTGGGATGAAAGTAAAACAACCAAAATTACCCGGGTGGGAAACCCCGGATGCGTTTGTTTTTAATGACTCCTCCACTGTGCTAAAGGGTCCCCCTCAGATTTACGCTGGCTGCGGGGCAGGCCCAACACCTCTATGGCGTGACGATCACTGGGGCCATTCCCCTTTTTTTGGATACCCAAAAGTCTTTTGGGGGCCCGGGAACCCCATGAAAAAACCATGGGTTTTGAGACCAGATATTTCGTGCCCCAAAGATTTTAAAAGCTGATCTCTTTTGTTGATGTTTCCCCTTTGAAATTGCTTGCTTTGGTTGGGGTGGAAAACAAAAATTGCCAGAGGTCACCCATTGGGCTTCTGCCCACCTTGCCTGCTGCTGCCGCAAACGCCAAACCTTGGCACTCTCCCTTGCGCCCGTCCTGTTTGTTTTTCCAAAACCGGGTGCCCTTTGGGGGAACTTTAAGCAACGCAACAGATGTCCCCAGTTGTAAAATCAGCACGGTCTCCTTTTCCGCATTTAACCTATATTGGGTGGGGAAAGGGAAAAGTGTTTAGTTTTTTTTTTTAAACCGGGAACCAGGAGGGGGCCACCCATTTAAACTTTTGTTCATTTTAAAGGCCTTAAAAAGCGAGGATCTTTTTTAAAAAAATGGAGCACCCAAACCCCTCATTTGAGAGAGGGACCTTTTAAATTCCCAACCCCTCTGGCCCGAGGGGCACTACAAACTGACCCTTCCTCATCTTCCTCCCCGCCTAAAAGGGCCCGGGCCAACCTTTTTCCCAAAGGCAGGGACGTCGGAAAACATGGGTGCCCTAGAATACCTCCTCCCCTCCTCCCCCCCTCCTCCCCCGGCCCCCGGGCACACTTCAACACAGCCCGGGCTTGCCTGAGATATGCCCCCCCTGAAGCTAAAGCGCCCCCCTTGCACCTATTTTCCGGGAACCCCAACCACGGGGCCTAATGAAAAAACGATAAATTTGAAACTGTGGGGGCCTTGTTTTTTGAGGGAAGAAAGGCTCCGGGGTCCCGAAATCTGTGTCCGTTTTCCCCCCTCCACGCTGGGGGGACCTGTTTTTTCAGATGGCCCAAAACAAACTTTTCCAGAACTAAGATCACCACAAGGGCTCTTTGCGACAAGGGCATTTTCCCCGACTGACCATTTTGGTGGCTTTTTTCAAAACGGCAAGGATGGGCCCAGAGTTTCTTTCACCTGCCCCCCACTTTTCGGGGGGTTCAAAACCCCGAGGTCTGTACCGCTGTTTTGCCCAAGGCCAGGGTGTCAACTTCGAAACTGGGGAAATTTGGCATTGGGGGCTGCCCCAAAACGCGGGAGCAGGGTGGGGGGGAAATTTCCCAGCGTGTTCCCCACGTCAAAAAATGAAGGGTTTAAACGGGGAGGCCGAGCGGGAACCGCAACGCAGCCGGGCGGGACGTAGCAGGGGCGAACGGGGGGAAAAGTGCGAACTCAGACCTGGGAGCCTTCTTCAGCGGGGCGTCCCCCCGGGGGTGGGCTCTTTAAAATTTTTCGGGGACGAAAAGGGGTTCAGACATGTGCCGGGCAAGGGATGTGCCCCCAGCCAAACCAAATTTTTAAGGGGGGCCAAAGCAGATTTCGCCCGTTATCGCACACCCCCTTTGCCTGGCACAAGGTTCTTTTCACCCGGGCCAGCCTGGGGGGTCTCGTTGCTTAAGCCGTCCCCCCAGCTCCTGACCTGTGTGTTTAGGGCCCCAAAGGCGGGAATTAATTTCAAAAAGGGCCTGGTGTCCCCGGGGCATGTGATGCCACCAGAGGGCCTTTTGGGGGAAAGAGCCCTGCACCATCCCTGCAGTTTTTTTAAAAGCGTGGGGCCGGGGGTGGGAAAACCCCCCGTCACCCCCCGAGCATCCCCCCCAGCCACCCAGTTAGCTGTCACAGAGATATAGCGGGGGCCCTTGGGCCCTGCCCTTTCTAGTCCATGTGTCGGTGGGGGAGTTGGGCCCTTTTTCCCACACAGGGTGCAACCAAAAGCGCTTTAAAAATTTTTGATTTACCCCGTGGGTGGCCAGGGGAGGGACGGCTTTTTTCGGCAAAGAAATTTCCTGCTCGGCATCTGGTATTGGTGGGAGGGGGAGGGCCATGACGTGGCGGGAAACCCCCTTTTTCCACCAGAAAGGAAAAGGGAACATTTTCCCAAGGGCCCAAAACCTTTGGGAATGGGGCCCACAATTTAAAGGCTTTTTGGGTTTGGGATGGTTTTGGGGTTTAAAGGTTTTTTTTTTCTTCTGTTCCCCAAAACCCGGAAGACAGAAGGGTGGCTGCAGACTGGCCCCTGTAAGGCGTGCAGGCGTCAAAACGGGGGGAAGGAGAAGGGGTAGGAAAGGGTCCCCTGGTGGGGCTGGTGGTTTCCGGGGGACGGGGGAGGCTGAAGCAGGCTGATCCCTGATCATACTCTTAGAGACATGGGCAGCTGAGGAACGCTTGGGGGGGCAAAGGGGGAGGAAACCGGGGCAGAGGGTGTGACAGTTGGGTTTGGGGGCCCCCCGTCCCGGGCCGGGCCCTTTTTTTGGGCCAAAATGGTTTTTCCCCCCATTTCAACTCATGCATTCGCTGCATGTAAATAGACATGTTTTTGGTGGGTTTAAACCCCTTAAGGTTTTTTTGCCTCTACTTATGCGGTTTTAACCGGGGGAAAGGCCCGGGATATTTAAAATCGCTGGGTTTAATCAGAGGCTTGCTCAAAAAAAGGCCCGGGTTGAAAAGGGCCTGGGCCTTTTTGACCGGGGGATAACAGGGGCGGGGTTTTGCGCTGACCGGGGGGGCTTTTCGGAATCATATCAGCGGACCTTTTTGCGAAACCGGCCTCCCCCCCTTTTTGGGCGGGAAACCCCTATTTGACAAATACCCCCTCGCCCTTTCCCCCCTCCCACTATGAACCCCTCGCAAAACAAATTTCGGGAAAAAACCCAGGGTGGAACCGCAATGTCCCCCATCAAACATCATCAAACAACACAGTTTACTTTTGGGCGTTTCCCGACTTTCTGCATCCAAAGCTGCGGGCCCACAAGCAAGGGGGGACTGGGAAGGCGTTTCCGACCGCCCGTTTTTTTGCCGATTGAAACCGGCTTCCTCCCCCTCCCTGATGGCAACCCTAACTGGGCGTCAGAGCCCGACTAAATTTACCTCTTGATCTTTTTTAAAAATGCCTTTTGGGCCCCCCAAACCCCATTTTGCATCAAAGAGGGCTTTAGACAATGGATTTATCCACATTGGGGGGTACACGATTGAACCCTTTGGGCTTCTTCAATTTTTTGGAAAGGGGTGCGATGAAAAACTGATTTACACATTTGTGGCCGTGACCCGGGAGGACGAGGGGGTAAACTTGGGTAGATGCAGGGTTGGGATTAACCACTAAGGGAAAAGATTGGCGACGATTTTCTTTACTTTTAAATTCCCCAGGGCCCTGACCCAGCGGGTACACCTGGGGTCCTGCAACGACGATCCGCTTTGGGAGCGTGTTGTCGCCCGCACTGGAAGGGGGCACCCCTTTTCCCCGACCTCCAAACCCCCCTGTGCCCCCCCCCCTCTTTGCTCGCTTACCACCTGCAAATTTTGCTCCCTTTTTCCAAAAAAAAAATTTGGAAGGGATGGAATATTTTTAAAGTCCTTTTAAAAGACGGGAAATAAAAAGCTATTTTCAAATCCCTCCCCCTCAAAAAAAAAATTGCTGGAATTCCCAAAATTTAACTGCAAGGGGTCCCATCAACAAATCTGGGCTGGGCAAAAAGTCCAAAAACACGTATCGTTTGTTTTTGTATAATAAAGGTATTTTTTTCCCCCTTTCAATTTACCTTTGGTGAATATAAAAAATTTCTGTTTTAAAGGGTTTAAAGTAGATTTCGGGGCAATGAACATTTCTGGGTTTCGCAAAAGTCAAAAAACACGAAAATGTTTTGTTTTTGGGTATAATAAAATGTTTTTTTTTGCCCTTTCAATTCACCTGTGTTTAATATAAATTGCGTTTTAAAAATTTTCGTAGATGCTGGGGTCAATGAAAAATTTCTGGTGCGCAAAAGCAAAAAAAAAAAAAAAAAACCTTTAAATGTTTTTGTTTTTTAATATTTAAAAAAATGTAATTTTTTTCACCTTTTAATTCACCTGTGGTAATAAAATTGCTGTTTTTTAAAATTTACGTATATGCTTAGTCAATGACCAGAAATGGGTGCGCAAAATTAAAAAAAAACGTTTAAATGTTATGTTTTGATATAATAAATGGTAATTTTTTTTTCACCTTTCAATTCCCTGTGGTGAATATAGAATTGGGGTTTTTTTGATTTTCGAAATTTTCGCGTCAATGAACAATTTCTGGGGGGTTTCAAAAAATCAAAAAACAAAGTAACTGTTTATGTTTTTAAAAATAAAAGTATTTTTTTGCACCTTTTCAATTTCCCCCTGTGGGGAATATAGAATTTCTGTTTTAAGATTTTGTAGATGCGCGTCAATGAAAAAATACTGGGGCGCAAAAATCAAAAAAAAACGTAAAAGTTATTTTTTGATAAATAAACGGTATTTTTGCACCTTCAATTCACCTGGGGGTGAAAATAAATTTCGGTTTTTTTTAAAAATTTTTCGTAAGATGCTGGTCAATTTAACAGTTTTCGGGTGCCCCAAAAGAAAAAAAAACGTAACTGTTAAGTTTTGATATAATAAACGATATTTTTTTTCCCCTTTTAATTCACTGTGGTGAATATAGAATTGCGTTTTTTAAGATTTACGTAGATGCGCGTCAATGAACAAAAGCTGGGTTGCAAAAGGGCAAAAAAAAACTAAAAGTTTTGTTTTGATATAAAAACGGGATTTTTTTCACCCTTTTAATTCACCCCGTGGTCAATATAGGGAAATTTCGTTTTTAAGATTTACTTTGATTCTGCGTCAATGAACAGTACGGGGGCGCAAAATCAAAAAACCCCGTAAATTTTATGTTTTTTAAAATAATAAATGGTTAAATTTTTTTCACCTTTCAATTTACCCGTTGGGGAAAATATAGAATTGCTGTTTAAGATTTTACGTAGATGCTGCTCAATTTAACAGTACTGGGTGGGAAAAGTCAAAAAAAAAGTAACGTTTAAAGTTTGAAAATAATAAAAGGGAAATTTTTTCACCTTTTTAATTCACCTGTGGTGAAAATTGAATTTTCTTTTTTTAAGATTTACGTAAAATTTCCGCGTCAATGAACGTACTGGGTGCGCAAAATTTAAAAAACATGGGAACTGTTATGTTTTTTATATAATAAATGGTATTTTTTGCACCTTTTTTAATTCCCCCTGTGGTGGGAAAATAGAATTGCTGTTTTAAGTTTTACGTAGATGCTGCCCTCAATTAACGTAAATGGGTGCGCAAAAGTCAAAAAAAACTAACTGTGATTTTTTTCGTACGAACACGGTATTTTTTTGGGAACAAAAAAACCTTGCTGACAACAAATTGCTGGATTGTAATTTAAGTGCAAAGGGGGAAATAACAACATTCCCCAAAAAAATTAAAAAGAACCCCCTATCTGAAAAGAAAAACTGATAAAAGTGGTTTTTCAGCTAACAAAGAGACCTGCAGTTACTAGAAATGAAAGGTTTTTCCAAATAATTTCAGGGGCCCAAAATCCCCGGAAAAAATTTTAAAAAGCAAACTGTTAATAATTTAAGATATTCCACTACAATTTCAAAACTAAGGGCTTTTGGGGAACTTTTTCCAAATTTTTTTAAAAGAAAGAGCTTGTCTGTGTTCCCCCCCCGCGGGCCCCCCCCCCCCCCCCCCTCCCACCGCCGTTAATTTAAGCGGTAGATGCTTTCCCTTTAAAAATTTTTCTACTAACTACATAAATTCCTTTAAATCCCTAATCTAACTAAATTGGACGGATCACAGCTAATAGTAGAGGTTTCCTTGCAGGGAAAAAGACTAAATTTTTGCTGAGCTGTTTTTGGGCCCCAGACAAGCCCCAGGGCCTTTCCCCATGAGAAAGCTGAGAGACACTGGGGGCTTAAACAGGGAAAAGGGTGTTCTAATTTAAAAAAGAGGGCATTGATTTTTTCCCCGCCAATCGCAAAACCCAAAAACATCCCCGTCATGACTTTGCACACCATTTCACCCTGCTCTATTCCCGTAATCTGATTTGCTGGCCGCCAAAATCACCCGAAGCGCCCAAAAAGGCGCATCTTAATATGAGGCCCCGATTTTTTTAAACCCTTTAAATTTTCCCCATGATCTGAAAATTCGATCACCATAAAAACCTTCCCATTTCAAATTTGTCGATAAAAAACGCTCAAAACTAGTCATTTTTTTTAAAAGAGCTTCGGGGGCGGTTTAAAAAAAAAGACATTGGGAAACAGGAAGGTTTTTGGGAAGGGAAAGGAGACCGTCCATTTCACACCAAAAAAACGCAAAACAAAATTAAGTCTTTATTAGAACCATTTTTAAATACACAGGGTTTTTTACCTCATAGAAAAGTTAAAAGGGACGCTAGGAAATCTAATATTGGGATTAACACAGGATGGAGTAAACACACTTGGGGGTGGGGGTTTTGGGGGGGGGCGTTGGGTTTTTCAAAAGGGACCAAAATTTTTTAAAAAAAAGGACATTCAGTAATTCAATTTTAACAGTCAATTTCTTGTTATTATTAGAATTTTTTTTTTTTTTTCCCCTTTTTTTGGGGGGGCATGGTGGTTGTTTATTTTATTTATCTGTCTGGATTTATAAAACCTGTGGAAAGGGTTTTATTTTCTTTTTACTTGTCTGTAT
>JAODAL010083838.1:0-11115 GCA_025379985.1 Phyllomedusa bahiana
TGTTTACCCACTACTCCCTTATTTCCTCAAACCCCATGCAACCACCCCCCCCCAGCATCACACCTCGAGTAGGCTCAGTGAGCGCAAACTCACTTCCAAGTTGGCAATGGATCTCAGTGTCGCCACTTGCTCTTTTTTAGTCCAGGACCCGGGCTTCTAAATGTGCTGTACACACATCTTGCACAGCAGTAGCCCCCTGGGACTGTTGCTCAAGGATGGCAAAAAATACATTGCACAGGTTTTGCACTGGACAGATTTCAAACATGGAACTCATGGGGATTTACCAAAAGATATATACAAAATTTATAATAAAAGTAATACAATACTGTCCCCTCAAAATCTCTAATCTGAAGTCTCCCATTTAAAAAAAAAACACATTTTTTAAAAAAACACTCACAAGACTCTTTCCTCGCCAAATGCTCACAAAAAACCCTTTTCCCCACACTGTTTTTTTTGCTGTACTGCAAACTCTCCTTCAAAAAGAAAAAAGCATTAGGGAAAAATCCACAGTTCTCATAAGAACTAGGGTTTTTACTCTCCTCCCCCCGGGGGGCGAACGCCCCGGGGGGGGGAGATAATGACATGTAAAATTTAAAAAAAAAAAAAAACCAGCTGGTATAAACGGGGGGCCGTGGAAAAAATGTCTTTGGGCCGGCAAGGTGCTGGCCCCCCGCCCCCGGCCACACGTAATTGGGGGGGGCGTAATTCCCCTGCAAAACACCGTGTGAACCTAACACTCGTCTTGCAGCGGGGGGAGTGCCGGCGCTGTTTAAACCCTTAACACCAGGGAAAGATGGCTGTGGCATCTAAACCCAAGGGAAATCTGATCGGGGCAATCGCGCAAAAAATTGCGGTCCTGATTGGTTTTTAAAATGGAGCGAAAGCCTTGTGAAGGCTTCCACACCACCCCGTTTTCGTTTTACTACTTCCCCCTCCGGGAGGAAATATACAACCGCCCCTATTGATAGACCCTAATCCATTGTCTCTACCGTGCATTAGGCTGTATACATGATCGCGCACCCTAGGGGGATTCAAAGTTAAAGTAAAATATAAAATAAAAAAAAAGTAAAAAAAAAAAAAAAAAGGCCCAAAAAATAAAAAAATAAAGACCAATTTGGTACAACGCACCAAAAAATCCGATCTATTAAAATAACCTCATTTTATCCCATTCTGAACACTGGGAAAAAAAAAATTCCCAAAACCCCAAAAAGGGTTTTTTTTTTTTTTTTTTTTTTTTTTTTTTTGGTCATTTTAAACCAAAAATTTTAAAAAATTTTAATTTAAAACCCAATGTATTCCCCAAAAGGAGCAAAAAAAAAGGGCACCACAGCCCACAAAAAAAAAGGCCCGCCCCTTCAAATTCTTTGGTTTAAAAAAAGTTTTTGGCTAGACTATAGGCGGGTGCCAAATTCAAAAATAGAAAATTTTGCCATTTTTTTTACGGTACCCAAAAATAATAAAAAAGGTGTTTTGTATTCGTCCAACCTGCAAACAGATAACCATTTTTTTTCCGACGATCGAATGCTTAAAAGCAAAACGCCTCAAACAGGGGCAAGTAGTGCTCCCCCCCCCCCCCCCCCCCCCCACACACACACATTTTGCCCCACAAAAAATTTTTTTTGGGGTTTCCCAATTTTTTCTATGGCATGATGAATAACACTACTAAAAGTACGAATTGTTTTACATAGAATCTTCAGTTTGGATCCCCCAAATTGTGCGTTTTTTTTTTTTTTAAAACTAAATTCCCTGAATTTTCCCCCCCTCCCCCCTTCGAAGCTCCAAACCTGTTTTCCCTTTTGGGTGGCTATATCTAGTGTAGTGACAGTAGGTAGAGAAAGGCTGCTGATTCCTTCACATCTCTAGATCCAGGGTTTTATTTAGTTTCTGGGAATATATGCATTTGCTTTTAAGGGAATGTTGTGACTTTACCCTCGCTGTGAACTCTTTAACAGGGAGATCAGAAACAAAACTAAGTCCAGCTAAAATTAGTATCCTAGAATTGCAGTAAAACTCTGAATGTAAATTGCTCAGTGTTCCTCTTGATAGGAAGCTAGAGTGTGTTCACAAACTGTCTAATACTTGTGAGTTTCAAGCAATGTGAAGTTGGTCCATAAATCTAGCTGCACAATCACTTTAGTTGCGCTAACCATGTGACCCTATTGCTGCACATAACTCACCGCCACTTTAAGCCCTGCTATAACGGTTGGACCAACATTTTCCTTCAAACTGCCTCAATTTTTCGTGGCAAGTTTCAACAAGGGTTGCAAACGATGCCAGTTGGTACCCCAAGGGGCCCCCAAAGAGTGAAAAAAAATTTTCCCCACACCATGACACCACCACCACCAAAGCCAAAACCGTTGAACAAGGCAGGATGGATCCTGTTTTCATGTTGTTGAGGGCCAAATCTGACCCTACCATCCAAATGGTCGCAGCAAAATCGAGACTCATCAGACCAGGCAACGTTTTTTTTCCAATCTTCTACTGTCCAATTTCGATATTTTTGGGCAAACGGAGCCTCTTTTCCTGTTCTTAACTAAAAGGATGGCACCCGGGGTGGTCTTCTGCTGCTGTAGCCCATCTGCCTCAACGTTCGCCGTATGTGCGTCAAGATGCTCCCCCTTCCGGTTGAAAGGGGGTGGCTATTTGAGTCACTTTTTTGGCCTTTCTATCAGCTCGAACCAGTCCCGCCCCTTCTCCTTTGACCTCTGGCATCAACAAGGCATTTTCCCCCCCCAGGGCGCCCTCATGGATTTTTTTTTCTTTTTCGGGACCTTGTCTTAACCCAAATGGGTTTTCGTGAAAATCCCCCGGAGATCAGCAGTTTTTTGAATACCAACCACCCTTCTGCCCCAACAACCATCCACGTTCAAAGGCCTCAAATCCCTTTTTTCCCCCTACTGATCTCGGGGTTTTAACCAAAATTGCCTTGACCAGTCACATCCCAAATGCCTGAGTTGTCGCCATGTATTGGCTATTAGAAATTAAGTGTTTTAAAAGCAGTTGGGCAGGTGTACCTAAAAAAGGGGCCGGTAGTGTATAGTATGTGTCAGCTGAGCCCTTGGCCTATGGCTATTTCTTCCCTAGGTTTATTTCAGCGGATACTGGGACCAGGGGGAGGTTAGCTAAGCAAAGTGGCCTAGCATGCATCAGATTGCTCCCCCAAAAAATGGTGTGCATGCTACTTTTTTTCCCCCTAGTAGATCAGCCTTTTGGTGCAGTTTCTGCTTGTCCCATATAATTTAAAGGGGTTTTGCCACCATGTAATTTTGACTTGGGAACCTCCAAAAGGGGTATTTAATCACTTTTCTAAATATTGGTTTTAAAAAAAGTGAAAACTCTGAAAACTACAGCATTGCTCAGTCCCCCGGGTTTAAACATTAACTTTCCCTGCACGACCCAAAGCTAAAAGGGCCCAAACGTTTGCGGGAAACATTTCTTATCTGATGACAGGCAAAATGAATACTTTTAAGGCCCCGGGGTAGACATTCAGTCGTGCTGTAGTCATTGCTGTATTGAAATCCACTCTTGACTTTTTTATTATTTCACTTAAGTTTTGAGACGCCCCCCTTGGATTCCTCATTTCCCCCCCCCCTCCCCCTGCACTTCAGACTCTGCATGATTTTTATTATCCTGCCCCCTGCTGACAGGAGGTAGGTAACTGGCGTCTTGGCAAATCCCCCTTTAACGTTAGACAACATAAAAGAGAACCTGTCTCATTGAACATGCTGTCTGATAAGCTGATAGCAGATTATAGAGCAGGAGAAGCTGAATAGATTGATATAGTTTTGTTGGAAAAAATTCAGTACAACTTGTGTTTTTATTTATTAAAACCCTGCTTTTCTAGATGGGGTTCCATTTGGCAGTCTTATCATGATTGCAGCCTTCCTTTTAGATCGTGCAACAAGCTAGCTGTCGTCACTGTATGACCGCCATCTGGGCTCCCTTTACCCAAAAAAAACGGGATTTAAAGGGGGTTTTCCAGGGTGCCCGTTACTTTTCCTCTTTTCAGCAGGGAGTAAATATAAACAAATCATGCTGAATCATGAAGGCTGCAGGGGAGAGGGGGGGGGTAGCAAGGAGTGAGGAAAAAAGGGGGCTCTCAAATAAAACAACAAGTGGATTTTTCCCAAAACAACAAGACACACCTCATAGACTGCACTTTCTTCCCTGTCCCTTAAAAGCTCTTTAATTTCCCTGTCTCAGTAAGAAGTGTTTCACGCAAGCACGCCTGTCAGCTCCTTTTGGTCTGTCATGGAAGCTTTCAGGTAACTAAGGGGGATTGAGCAATGCTGTAGCTCTGAGGCTTCACTTCTGTAATCACGTAATTTAGAAAAGTGAATAAATACCCAAATTTTGGAGGTTCCCACTCAAACACACATCGTGGCAAAACCCCTTTAAATGTATAAAATACAAATTCTACTGAATCTTTTTTTTTTTTTTTTTTTTTTTTTTTTTTTTTTATTTTCTTAAGCGTATGTTCACACCAGGGTGGATTTGATTTAAATCTAACTGATTTAAATCACTAGTCATTAAGGCTTGATTTAAATCGTGATTTAAATCAAAGTTTCTACCTAAACTAGTTCTTGCTATTTTAACATGCAAGTAGATGAAGATTTTTAGAATCACTTTTTATATTACTTTTTTCTCCTATTTAATGGGTTAATCATTCATATTTGACAACACTGTTTTGTGAAAACTTAGGAAGGAGAAAAATAATCCTGACCTTAATAACAATTTAAATAGATTTATTTCAACTGAAACAAAAACAACATTACAGCATAAGTTATTTGCTTAAAAAAACATCCATTTTGTTAACAATTTTTGGCTAAACAAAATATATATATATTTTAAGAAACTTAGACTGTCAGCCCAGCCGACACATGAAAAACTTAAATACTACTGCCCCCTGCTGTCCTCTGTAGCTCACTTGTCATCTTCATCAACATCTTCATTTTTTGTTCCTATTCATAATCTGGAAAAGAAAAACAAGCTTTCCTGCTTTATTGGGTCCCAACCGATTTCTCAATTTAGATTGAAGGAGTTAAAAGGAAGAGAATTTTTCTTTCAACGCCTCCAGAAGAAGCTACTGCTGTTAAAAGTGAAATCATTACTTGAACAGTCTCTAAATCCAAGCGCTTAAGTGACTTCCACCAGTTTACTGGTGTGCCCTTTCCCTTTAAAAAATATCTTCACAAACATATATTTCTTGAATGGTTCCCCCTTAGCTCTGAAGTTTATTATAGTTCCATAAAAATGGGTGATTGCTGGATACCCATGTCATAGCTAACTCCTCTTCCTCAGCACTTAGGTTTGACCCTGATTTTGGATATTGACAATATTTGCCAAAAAATGAGCTGGAGTCAGTGCTTGTCCCATTCGTTTGTTTACTGTTTGTAATTTAATTCTGTCCATGTGTATTTCTGTTTTTAAGTGTTCACTCGGTTCCTTCCAAATTTCAACAGCATCCGCAATAAAACAGCTATTTTTCTGTATTTTATTTAAAGCTTGAGAGAGGGTTTTCAGGAAGCTCAGCATATGTTCAACTTTTTCTCTTAAGCGCAATGTTGAGGATTTTGGCCGTGACCGTGCCATCTATTTTATCTCGATTTTCTTCACAAAGTGTCATCAGAATAGGCCAGTTTTTGATATACTGCTCAGAACAGTCCACCACAGAGTTCCATCTAACATCTTGTGGGAGCGTTAGCTTGGTTCCACCCATCCTTTTCAAAGCTGCTGCAGCAAAAATGATTATTACGGAAGTATTTAGCAATTCAACAACATTAGCCTTTATTTCTGGAACATTTAAAAGTCTTTGGCTAAGAGGTGCAGCAAATGACACTGAAAACCATATGTTATTAGCAGCTTTGTATTCCCTCCCTGCTCTTCTAAATCTTTCTCATCTTGGATACGTTTTGGGAGCATTGTCAGTGACCAAACTGCGTACTAGACATTTGAATTTTTGTTCACATGTAGCTTTTACTGCCACTTCTTTTTAAGTATTCTGCTGTGTGTGCATTTCCTGACGTATCAGTTGTTTGTGCAAGGAAGACTTTACCTTCTTCTGTTATACAAGCCATACAATAGGGTCATTGTGGACAATTAACTCCACCCATCAATACTTAGGTTAACAATTTTTTCCCTCCAAGCTTTGCACATTGCTCCCCTTTCTCTGTCATACACTTGATTTCCAGCAGTTTCCCTGCAACATCAGCTCTGCTGGTGGGCTGTACCTGGTCTCATGACTGAACCATATTAATGAAAATGTTTTTTTCTCATTCAACGGAAAGAAGGTTCGTTGCATAAATTAAACTGGGCAATTTTTTCATCAATCAACTCTTTTTCTAATCTGCTAGTTTTATCACAAACCTATCTATGGTGGGTTCAGGAGGTAAGGTTTTTTTTTCCTTTTGGGTGATGGTGATATGTGGCTGTGGGTGTCTGATGATGATGCTGCTGCTAATGAAGCACTATCCTGGATGGATAACTCTGAAACTGTAGAACAGGATGATGGTGATCTTGGAGGTGATAGTTTCCAAAATCCATGAATTCCCCTAAACAAAAAAAGTCAATGCTGTTATTTTATTGTTTTTTACAATTTCTGCTTATTGTACACAACACATCACTGCCCCAAAAGGAATATTTTGTTTTTCTTCATCATAATTGTACCAAATGACCCGTAACATGCAGTAATAATAAGAAATAAAATTTTCCTCACACACGACAGTTCAGTCTTTAGAAATAGGGTTCAATAAAAATGTTTACCAACCTGAAGACCCTGCCTGTTCAGAAGTGTTTCTTTGGTCATCTTCATCACCGCACTTCTCATGATGTTGCCTCACTCCGCGCCACCAGGCCTTGCATCTCTTTGTTGCATCGTTTGCATTTTGCATGCATGCCTGCCTTTCCCATAGGCGAAGGAGCATCATTAAAATATTCCCAAACTGGTTCTCGTTACGGCCTGCTGCCATTATAAGGAAAGAATGTAATGAACCTCAGATCGTACACACAAACAGATCCAGACTTTTTCTGTCTGTGGCTATGCTGCAGTATTGTGCTCAAAGTTTCACTTTCATTTTCTTGTCTGCTTGCCCTTCCTCCTCTCACACTTAGATTCACATTCTTTTTTGTGTTGTGCAGATCTATTCCCCTCCACACTCTCAGATTCATATTGTGTTAGTTCTTGGACTTGGCACTGTAGGGGTTGGTTCTGTATTCATAGGTTTGTAGAACAATAGGATTAAGGTCTTTTTCTCAACTCTGTTCATGTTGTAACATTTTTGCTGTGAAGAAGAGGCTGGGACCTCTGCGGAGTCAAATTCAGTTTTGAGAACTGCGTAAGTAAAGCGAGCGTCTGTGATAATATAGGAGAGAAACTGCCCACTAATCCTACCGAAACCTCTGGAAGACATGGTATTGTGAATGTTACACATATACAGCCTTTATTTTACTGAGTTAAACAACTCAGCTTTATCTCGTGATGGAAAAAACCTTTGGATGGTAAAATATTTTCCTCAAAAAGCATTTTATTGAAAAAAATCCGATTTAAATAAAAAAAATCCTATTTTTTTTTTTTTTTTTTTTTTTTTTTAAAAAAAAAAAAAAAAAAAAAAAAAAATCATTGATTTTTATCCACCCTGGTTCACACAGCATATTTGTGGGCCATACTTCAGGCACATGGCAGCACAAGTACGCCCCGCAAATACGGTAATTCATAGCACTCATACCGTGTTTCCCCGAAAAGGAGACGCCCCCGAAAGTAAGACATAGCAGAGATTTTGTTGAATTCCCTAATAAAAGGCACCCCCCGAAAATAAGACATAGCGGAAATCATCGCTGCCGCCCCCCATACACAAGGCTGTTTCTAAGGGTGGGCAGAGAAATGTGGGGCGGGTGCTCCCAAGCCCTTCTCACCCCGAGAAACAGCCCTGGGACATATTGTTGTAGCAGAGTGTTGAAGGACCTGTGCAGTGAGGTCATGTGACTGTGATGTCCCCACATGTCCCAAACATCCCAGGACAGGAGACAGAAAGTACATGTAAATCATAGAGCGAAAAGGGGGGGAGACTGACACACACACATCTCACAGGATGGCTGATGGGGCCTGCTGGAACTTCTAGTTCTACAAGTCCCAACATGTCACATTTGCCATCCTTTGAGATAAGTCACTGCAGCTGCCATAAAATGTTCTTTACATACATATATCCTATGGTTTGTGACTCTAAACTTTAATATATATATATATTACACACACTAGTATAGCATGCAATAATTTATTTGTGGAAAAATAAGACATCCCCTGAAAATAAGACATAGTGCATCATTAGGAGCAAAAATTAATATGACGCTGTCTTATTTTCGGGGAAACAGAGTATAGAGTTATGATCACCTGCCTGGCACACAATACGCGTTGGGAGATAGAAGTGACATGTCACTTCTTCCCAGAAAGTGAATGGGACTCCGGCAAGAGCACTTAAAAAGCAGGCGCTAGCCAGCGCATACTTCTAAAACATCCTCCGTACGTGCCGTTATATGCTGTGTAACCATACCCTAATATCACAGCAGAGCAAGTCAAACCCATCTTACAACTTTCAGGATTCAAGGGATCTGCTGCCAATGTCTTGGATACAGAACCTCTTCAGAGGTCTGGTGGAGTACTGTCTTGACATCTCAGAGCTGATTTGGGCAGCGTGAGGTGATGGCTGATCAGTGTATGTATCTATGCCTATATTATGTATTTGCTCTATACTACAGTTTTTATATTGTATTATTGTGCCCCACCAAAGGGCACTTAGAAGGGGCCGTGATGAAATGACGTGATTACAAGTCAAGTAGAAAGGTTAAAGTCAAAGTAGATACATATAAAGGTCGCACGTTTTGACTTTAAAGGGGTTGTCTCACTACATTGATTCATCTTACCTCAGTCTTGGTTTTACTTTTAATTCAGCGGCATGTTTGCTGGCTTCCACTAGGCTGCAGTAGAAGCCAGGTCTGTAGCTGCAGCAACCACTGCTGGCAGCCTATCAGAATAGATCAAACAGGTCTGTAGCTATAGCGACCTGAGGAGCTGAAGCAGCCAAAAAAAAGGGGGGATATCTCGGAATAGGTAGGACACTGTTAATGGACATATATTGCAAAGTTATATAGCAAAGTTTTTGCAAGATCTTTAACATAAAAAGCAATCCTTGTAGGGAGACAATCCCTTTAACCTTTCCACTTGAGTTTTTGGTGCATGGGCAGCACCCTTTTGATTATTTTGTCGTACCCGTCCCGTCTTTCTATCAGTATAGCTTATAGAAAGAAGATGGGATGGGAAAATTGTTCTTCCACCATTAGTTTGTGAACCAATCAAATCTGGCTGTTCTGCCACCTCTACTACTCTGTGGATGTAATAACTGATTTTTCATTGGAGTCCATTTTTACAATTCATGACAAATTACAGGCTGTGCTGGTGCTGGGTTGTGATCGTACTCCGGTACTAGACTTGACACAAGCTGGGTTGGTGATGTCCCCTGGTCAGGCACCATTCTTCATTATTGTGAAGGCGTTTCATTAGTGCAATGGCGTAATTAGCATTCCTTCATGCTTGTAGTTATGAAGGAGGCTCTGAGGATCTCCTGTGCACCTGTTGACCCGAGAAACCTGCGTCATTCTCCTGCACTGGTCCATGGCTTTCCGCCCTGTGTAAATTCTGGAGCAAGACAAGTGCCAGTAGCACAGTAATGCTCCTTGTTGGTTTTGGAAATGCATAGTCCTTGAGTATTTCAGCTGCTGGCAGAGATGAAGGGAAGACTCCTTTTTCAAGTACGCCATAGCAGCTATGAAGAACGTGGGTGTTGTTTACATGTGATGCTTGGCATCCTTAGGTGCATGAGGCTAGGAAATAACATCCGTAACAATGTTTCTTTCCTTGCCTTTGGTGTCTAAGGGCCTGAATGATTAAGCCTGGGAGTTGGACTGCGCTGGTGCTCTGCAGAGATTCATTGTATACATACACATGCTCCTCCGGGACAACATTCTGTTATTCCTCTTCAATTTCCTCCATGGAAAGTAACAAGTTAAAGAAATAGAAAGTGTCATTGGAACCTGAGCACAATATGTACCAGCTTTTTATTAGGTGTTTGGTGCGCATGCTGAGTCCCAAGGATGCACAACCTGCTCTAGTTCAAGGGCCACATTATTATATTGCCGCATATTGTACTCTTCCAGGGGCCATAGCGTCACCTCTATGACTCTTCAATTGTAAACACCGAAAATGGCTGAGAGGCCTTGGTTTCACATTAGGGACTGCTAGAGGTCAGAATGGCGGGGGGGGGGTTCCCTGCTCAGCTCTACAGAAAGAGGATAGAGCCGCCTGTTTTCATTGAGTTTTTGGGGGCTCCAGAAGTGACTGTTTCAAAACTGTAACTAGAAAGAACACCACACGTGTACATTATCACATTTTTATAAATATTGTGTTATATCTTTTCATGGGGAAAACACTGAAGATTTGTGCAATGTAAAGTAGTCGGTGTAAATTTGGCATGCCCTCAAAAGAATCAGCACACAGCCATCAATGTCTAAACCACTGACCACAAAAGTGAGTACACCTCTAGGTGAAAATGGACAACTTGTGCCCAAAGTGTCAATATTTTGTGTGGTCACTATTTCCCAGCATGGCCTTAACTCTCTTGGGCATGGAGTTCACTGGAGCTTCACAGGTTGTAGCCACTGGAATCATCTACTTCTCTATGACGACATCACAGAGCTGGTGAATGTTAGAGACCTTGCACTCCCCCCACCTTCCATTTCAGGATGACCCACAGATGATCAATAGGGTTTAGGTCTGGAGACCTGCTTGGCCAGTCCAGCACCTTTAATCTCATTTTCTTTAGCAAGGCATATTGGAGGTGTGTTTGGGGTCATTACCATGGTGGAATACTGCCCTGTGGCCCAGAAAGAGGGAGATCATGCTCTGTTTCAGTATGTCACAGCACATGTTGGCATTTATGGTTCTCTCCATGAACTGTAGCTTCCCACAGCCGAAGCATCATGCAGCCCCAAACCCTGATTCCCGACCATCATGCTTGACTGTAGGTATGAAAACCCTTATCTTTGTGCTCCTACCTGGTTGCTGCC
>JAODAL010083839.1:0-11115 GCA_025379985.1 Phyllomedusa bahiana
CAAAGAAAATATGGGATACTAATTCAGTTGGGGGCCGTCCATCCCGTTCAAACATCAGTCCATTGACTGCTCCCACCTGGGGGAGCTGGAGCGCCGACCTCCGGAGCGGAAAAAGACGCACAAAAGGGAAAACGTTTGGGGAAGAGCCCCCCCCTTTCCTCAAGCACATGCGTCATAGGTACCCCCCCCTTAAAAAAAGGTAAGTAGAAAATAGGAAAAAAACTTTAAACCCCTATCAAAAAACACAGTATACTAACTTTACAAAACTCCAAGATTAAAAACATTATTTAGCCCTTTGGGGCAAGCTTTTTTCTAGCTAGCAAACCAGTAAGCTTGTTTTTTTTAAAAAGCGACTAGTAGCGGAGTTTTTTCACCAACCCATTTTTTTTCAAAAACACACCACGTAGTTCGCATACGTTATGTTGCGCTTCAACAAAGGTCTCGCTACGGTATCTCACCATTGATTTTGATTCTTTTTTTGTCTCTATCAACAACCCCTTTGTTTTTTGGCCGATTAATTTGCACCCTTATTTATTGTTTTAAATTTTTGACCGGTCTTGTGGTCTGTCCAAATAGACAAACCCAAAGAGCATGTTCGTGGGGCCCCCCGCGATCCCCCCTGCGGGCGCCGGCGCAGTTTCCCCCCGTCCCGGGAGGGTGCCCCCGCTGCCGGGTTTCTCGGGGGGCCGGGTGCACTGCCCCCCGGCGCCCCTTTCACTTCCCTACCGCGCCCCTGTCTCCCCTGCATCTCCTGTGCCCGGGGGCGCCCGCCCCCGGCTCAAAGGGGCGGCCCCGGCCCGGGGGCCCCTCTGTGAGTTTTAAAGGGGGAGTGGCCCCGGAAATTTGGTTTAATTGCCGGGGCACTGCCTCTATTTCACCTGGGCGCTTCCGCCCGCTCCTTTCCCGGATTTTTGTGCCTTCCCTAATGAGAAACGTTCCTTTTGTTGTCCTGTCTACCGTGTACCGTCCCCTTGTTCCGTCTACTGACCACGTATCTCTCCCGCCCCCCATGACCTCCTGCCTGTCCCGACCTCGAAACCAAAGTCCTGCCCTGACCCCTGCCCTGACCCCGACACAGCCTGCCTGACATTTTGTCCGCTAAAATTGGGCTGCCACCGCAAGCAGTCCGTCAGGGGGGGGACGACCTGTAGACTCCCGCCGCGCAAGTCCATCCGCTTTGCGGGGGCTCTGGGAAATACCGGGGACCTACTTAAATTCCGTTCCCGGCGGGGTTACACCTGCTTGGGGGGTCCAGTGGTCCACTTCCGTTCCGGAACCGTTCAGAAGATCGGCCCCAGGGGACCCCGCCAAAGACACCGCTGCCCAGTGTGGCGGTTTCTTTCTCGCGGGGGTGTCCCGCAGTCTCAGCAATTTCCCCAAGCAGGGACAACAGCTGGAACAGTTGCCGCCATGGTGCAGCAGCCGTCACCGCCCAAAGCAGCAACCTCCACCTCCTTGGCCGCCCCCGCTGGGGCTCCATGGCCCGGTTGGGCCCCCAAGCCCCCGTTTGTCGCTGCCTCCCCAAAATTTTTGACGGTGACCAAAGCTCTGCAGGGGTTTCCTCCCCCAGTGCCCATGCACTCGAGTTGTGGGGGCCCAAAATTTTGTGAACGTTCAAGGGGGGCTTTTTGTGGTACCCTTTTTGTCCGGGAGGCCCGGGCCCCTGGGCTCGCCTCTAGGGGACGGGGAGCGTTTCCTGTGACTGCGGTCTGCAGGCCTTCCTCGCTGAATTCCCAGTGTCTTGGGGAAACCCAGCTCGGCCTCTTCCGCAGAGACGGCCCCTTTTAAAAACCTACCCGGGCGAAAATTCAGCGGAGATACGCAGGCGTTTCGCCCCGGGGGCTCAGGCTGCCGGGAACGTGTCCCCTGCGCGCCACCTTTAAGAAAGGCCTTTTCCGCAGCATCGGGGGACGTCCTTGCCGCAAGAGAGTTGCCTTCCTTCTGGCGAGTTAACCCACCTGGTTTACACGCATTGACGTGCGCTTACAGAGAGGAAAGGGAAAAAGCCCCGCCAAGAATCGCGACCTGGCGCGACCCCGCCGGGTCTCCCACGCCTGGCTCCGGTGTTCCAGAAACCCTCCTCTGCCGTTTCCGCTACCATCTGAGGGGGGAACCCATGAGGTGGATCAAGTCCACATTTCCGAGCGGGAATTTTTTCCCGTCGGCGCCACAGAAGCTAGGTCTGTATGCGCCCCCGGATATTTTCGGAGGAGCGTCCGCTTGCCCCCAACTCCGGGGAAACGCCCGACCTAGGCTATGTTGGGAGGCACCCCTGGGTGAAACTCTTCCTCTCCCCCTATATGCGGTGGAATCAGGACTGACTCGGGGGTCTTGTATTCCGGGCTCTGCTTTTCGGGGACTCCGGTTCCCCCGGGAAAATTTAACACCGCCCTTGTACCCCGTTCCCCGCTTCCTGTGGTTAGTCGGAGAACCCGTTGGTGAAAAACCCCCGAAAGGGGAGCGCTTGGAGCGCCACCGGTACAGGACCAAGCCGGTGACTCTCCAGTGGGCCCCTTGCATAAGGGAAGGTCTCCCTCTACTACTGCCTCGGTCTCCTCTGGATCCTTTTGGGGGGCTCCCGGGCTGCGCGCCACCCCCTACGCTTAATTGGATGCCCGGGAGGTCGTGCGCTGGGGACCTAATGCGGGAACTTTTTGGTGGCACCTCGCCCGGGCGCTCCTTTCCCTTCCAAACCCGCCTCCGGGCCTCGTCGGATTGCCTAGGGAAATCCAGGATTATGCGGCGTTTCTCGGAGAAGCGGGCCGAGGTCCTTCCGCCTCATGCCCTATGACTCCCCTTTCGATCTACTCCGGGACCAGTCCTCCTAGGGCAGGGTTTACCCACTTCTTACCAGAGACCCAGGCCAGTCGACCATATTCGGGAAAACCCTCAAAAGGGGGCTTTATACGCAAGCCTCCTCCCGCGGGGGCGGTTTTTTTCTTTGCAAAAAAAGTTGGTTTTTAGGGCGTGTACGACTATCGGGGTTTAAAAAGATCACGGTAAAAAAAGTTTCCCTTGCCGTGAAACGGAACTGTTCGACCGGGTTTCGCGGGGCAAAAATTTTTCTCCAAATTCAAACCTGCGAGGGGCCTACAACCCATCCGCATTGAGAAGGGGATGAGGGGAAGACTGCTTTTAACACAGGGATGGACACTTTGAATATCTTGTCATGCCTTCGGTTTGTGCAACCCCCCAGCACTTCAGGTTTTTGTAAAACGATACTTCCCGGGCCCTTTACATGGTGGGGGTTACCTAGACGACATTCGGTGTTCTTGCTGATGTGGAGACTATCGCTCCATGTCCGCTGGTATTGGGCGGTTTCGTGCCAACCCCCTACGTTAAGTTGGGGGAAATGTCTCTTCCCCCAGACCCCCTCCCCTTCCTTGGTTACGTTCTCGGGGCCCCGGGTTACAGATGGTCCCGCCAAGTGTGGCTTCTTGCAGTGGGCCCCCGGCCGGGGGGGGCCCCCCGAGCTATACAGCGCTTCCTAGGGTTCTCGAATATTACCGTCGTTTACCTGCATTATTCTACCTTGGGGGCACCTTCATTGCATTACCAAGAAGAATCCAATCCAAGGCGTGGCCGCCAGAGGCCGAAAAGGCGTTTGCTCAAAATAAGGCAGCCCTTCCCTTGCGCCCGTCCTGACCAACGGTTCCAGAGAAATTTTTCTGGAGGTGGACGCCTCCTCGGGCGGGGGCTGGGGCAAATTTTTATGCAAAGGGATCTAAAGGCAAGATGGTCCCTGTGCTTTTTTCCAAAAGTTTTCCCTGCGGGGAAAAAATTACACCCTCGGAGACCCGGGGGGTTGCTGGCGATCAAGTGGCTCAAGGGGGGGGGGAAAGTGGCGTTATCTCCGGGGGGTTTCTCACTACCCCAAACACCCTTTTCCCGACCACAAAAACTTCAATACCTTCAATCGGCCCAACGCCTCAACCCAAGTCAAGCCAGGGGGTCCCTGTTCTTCTCGCGCTTCAAAAATTTTCCCAAAACATTTTCGGCAGCAGAGAAGAACATCCGGGCCGATCGCTCTCCCGGTTCCGATGGTTGGGTGAGGAGGGCAGCCCCAGCATATAATTTCCCCCGAACGCCTGATCTCGGTGGGTCCGGGTTTGATCTGCTAAGGTTCCTCCGGGAAACCTATGTCCCTCCCCGCCCGCAGGAGAATTTTGAAATGGGGCACTGTTTTTGTGGCTGGTCACCCCGGAGCACGCAAATCCTTCCTCCTAAAACTCTGTTTTATGGGGGGCCAGAGGGCAAGGGACATAAGGATTTTGAAGTCTTGCGTTACTTTGCTCGTAAAAAAGATCCTCGCCACAGACCCCGGGGTTTTTTCTCCAGCCGCTGCCCTCCCTAGGGCCCTTGGCTCATGTGGCAAGGATTTCGTAGGATTGCCTCCCTTTTGGCAACACGGGATCGGGGGGGTCGGGACCGTTTTTTGAAGATGGGGCCTTTATCCCTTTTCCCGGGGACCCTGCCCCCCAGTGGCCCAACCAATCTTTCTCCCCATCTTCCGCCTACACGGGCTCCGCACACTTGTCTCGGATCGGGAGTCCAAATTGGTCGAGGTTCTGGCGGGCCCTTGCTTCGGTTTTAGGTGAACCTGATTCTCTTCCGCCTACACCCCAGAAGGGGGGCCAAGTGGAGAGGATCAACAGATTTGGGGGTTTTACGACATTTTTCTCGGCTCAACGGATTCTGGGCCAGCTTGCTTCTTTGGGGGATTTTTATAACTCCCCGGAGTCGGAAACCACTGGTAATCCCTTTTTTATCGCTAGGCCAGAACCCGCCCCCATTCCTTGTTCCATCATCAAAGTTTCCGGCAGCGGACACCTTCCCAAGATATGGTGTCTATTTGGAGACAGACCGCCCCGTCTCGCAGCAGCACCCCGTATGAAGGTCCAAACGGACAAGAATAGAAGACCCTCCCCAGTGTTTTCGCCTGGCGACAAAATCTGGCTATCTGCCAATTTTTACCGGCTGAAGATCCCCTCACAAATTGGGGCCCGGTTCGTAGGACCATTTGAGGTATCGCCCGTACAACCCCGGGGCCACAAATCCCGGCTCCCACCCAATCTATTCCCAACTCTTTCCCTGTCTCCTTGCTGAACCCGGGGGTCCTACCGTTTTTCCCCCGAAGACAAACCTCCACTTCTGAAGCGGAGGCCCCAACTCTTCGCGGCAAAAGGATCCTAGAATGAAGCCCTCAAGGGAAGGCGGTTTTTCCTTTCGATGGGGGGAGTTTGGGCCTGAGGGAGATCGTGGGAGCCGGGGGCAAATCTTGGGGCCGTTTAACTGCTGCAGAGATTTCTCCAGGCCAGGAAAAGGGGGGAGGGTAAGGGGGGGGGTATGTTGGGTCCGGCGCCCCCGATCCCCCCTGCGGGCGCCGGCGCAGTTCGCCCCCTTTTTCCCCCCCGGGGGGGCGGGGGGCCCCCGCTCCCCGGGTCTCGGGCGGGGGTGCACTCGCCCCCCCGCGCGCCTTTACTTACTAGCCGCGCCCTGCTCCTGCAGTTCCCCGCTGTCCGGGGCGCGCGTCCCCGGCTCTAAGGCGCGCGGCGGGGGCTTGTGGATTTTAAAGGGCAGTGGCCGGTAATTGGGGATTGCCGGGCACTGCCTATTTCACCTGGGCGCTTCCGCCCGCTCCCTTTCCGGATCTTTAGTGCCTTTCCTAAAAGAGGGAAAGCGTTCCTTTTGTTTGTCCCGTTTTACCGTGTTTCCGTTTCCCTGTTTCCCCTTTACTGACCACGATCTCTGCCCCCTGGCCCTGCCTCCTCCTTCCCCGACCCTCGAACCTAGCGGGCCCGCCCGACCACCCGCCTGACCCCCTACGAGCCCGTGCGATTTTGACCACGCTTACTTCGGTGCCACGCAAGCAAGTCACTCAGGGGGACGACCTGGGAGACTCCCGCCCCGCAAGTCCCTCCCCCTTTGCGGCGGGGTCTGGTTAATCCCGGGGGCCACTTTGATTTCCTTTTCCCGGCGTGGCTTACCCATGCTTGCGGTGGTCCCCTGGATCCCCTTCCGTGTCCCGGAACCGTTACAAGCACTTTAAAAATGATATGACACAATCACTATGCAATTTTGGGAAACCCTTGGATTTTGATTGGGGAAACCCCTTATGGAGCTGGGATTATCACCTTTTAGATATTAGTCAATTTTGGCATCGTAGGCAGGCAAAAGTGCCTGACCCGTGTACTTTTAAACAAAGCTTTTTCCTGACACCTTGGTTTTTTTTTTCAGAAGAAATTAAAAGTGGCCCAAAGTTCTTCCTTTTTGGTAAATTAGCCCAGAGGGGTCTTTAAAGTTGACCAAAATTTTGTATACACTTTTAAAAATTTTTAAATTTAAGGATGGCTTGTTTGACAAGACCAGCATGTTTATCATAGACCGAAATAAAATTCAGTCATTTATCTTGTCTTTTTTTATTGTTATCCTGAAATTGTAGTAACTCCTCCCGAGGAATGGCTAAAACTTCCAAACCTACTTTCTGAAGGGCTTCCTTGTCGTACCCTCTAGCACTAAATTTCTCAATTAAGTCATTCATAGCTGCTAAATAATCATTGTCCACTGAACAAATTCTTCTAGCTCTTATGAGAACTGGCAATACCCTTAAAACAAAAGAGGGGCAGGGGTTTGACTTTACGGTGGAGAATATTTTTTATGATTTTTTTTTCTTTAGAGTATAAAGAGGGTTCGAAAAGAACCCCCTTTCCCCAAAATTCACCAGAACATCCAAAAAAGGTTAAAAGTAGCAAAAACCTTTTGTTAGTGTAAATTGTATCAATGGATGGACATGATTAGAAAATTTAAAACAAACCCCCCCAAAACGGGACTCAAAATCCAGACCATAAAAGAAAAACATAAACCGACATAGCGAAACCAAGCTATTATGTCATTAAAAATTTAAAAAAAAAATTTTAAAAAAAAATTTTTTTTAAAAAAATATTTTTCAAAACAAGTTGGATAATTGGTGTGTTTACTAAAAAAAGGCCATTTTTAAAGATCCCCCTCGTTTTATTTTACCGAAATGGAAAAAAATTTGGGGCAATAATTAATGCCTTCTGATAAAAAAAAAAACCATGGGTTTTTGGGGGAAAAACAAACTTTTTTTTAAAAGTAAAAGGTAAAGGCCCCTTTTTGGCCTGCCAACGATGCCAAAATTTTCCCTAATATCAAAAAAAAAAAATACTATATACTTTCCATCAAGAGGATACCCAATAAAAATTTCCCAAGGGTTTTCACACTTGCAAAAAGTGATTGGGTCATATACATTTTAAAAGTCCCCTTGTGGGTTTGTCTATTTTGGGAAACAGACCAAAAGAGCCGGTAAAAAATTAAATTTTAAAATAAAACATAAGGCTGCAATTAGATGGGCCAAAAAAACAAGGGGGGGGTTTGTTGATAAAAAAGAGAAAAAAAAAAATGAATCAAAATCTTTATTTTTGAGACACCGTAGCGAGACACTTTGTTGAAGGGGACATGACGTTTTGCAAAAATTCGGGGGGGGGTTTTTGTTTTTAAAAAAAAAATCGGGGGTTTTGGTAAAAAATCTCTCGCTACTACCCGCTTCCCTAAAAAAGAAGTTACTGGGATACCCAAAGCTAAAAAACGCTTCCCCCGAAAAAAGGGACTAAAATGAATGGTTTAAACCCAAAGGATGGTTTTTTGAAAAGATTAAATGTATATGTGTGTTGTAATGGGGAAAATTTTTTTTACCTATTTTCTCCCTTACCCCTTTTTTAAGGAGGGGGAAACTCTTACGTTTGTGTTTGGGGGGGAAGGGGAGGATCTTCCCCGAAACGTGAAACTTGCTGTGCGTCTTTCCCCCTTTTCCCGGGAGGTCGGCGTTTTCCAGCTCCCCGAGATGGGAGGGGTAATGGACGGGTTTGAAATTGGGAACCCCATGGATGGCGCAACTGAAATCTGAGTATCTCATATTGTCTTTTTTTTTTAATCTGACATCCCTGAATTGGCACAGTTTAATGTCGGGTAAATTTTTTTAAAGAAATTTAATAAATTTGTTAAAAATTTTATATTGGGGTCCCCAGAAATTATTTAAAAGGGCATAAAGGGAAATAGCACGTCCCAAGTGCAAAGATACTCGGGAAGGCTGCAAGTCTGTTGGGGGCCTTTCCCGGGATTTTCCCCAAATTGGGGGGGGGGGTAGCACTTCCCTCTTTTCCCCGCAATAGTTACTCATGGAGTCGCAACAACTGAAGAGATCCCGCCGGGGCCTGGGGCCAAGCGCCTGGACCCCGGGAGGGGTTTGACCGAGTGTCTTTTTGTATTGCCCCAGAGGATTCGTTTACAGCTAAAACAAAATGCCCCAGCCCCCCCCGGGGGCCATGGCATGCCGGGGATCCCGACAGTGATCGGGAAAACATTTTTTTTTTTACACGGGGTATATACGGGGTGGAGGTATTTTTTTAATTGAAATTTAGGGTGGTAGGGGGGAAAACAAAGTAGAAAATTTGCAGTATTTTGGGGAAGGGGTTTAAAAGAAAATTTAAAACGCGCTTTTTTCAAATTTTTGCATATTAAAAAATTGAAAAGTGTGGCGTGCATATGTGTTCCACTCCCTGTACTCTGATACCCCTAAATAAAATCCATTGTAACCAATTGCCTTTTGAAAATCAACTTAATTTGTTTTAAAATGGTACATCTGATGTCATTTTTTTTCTCAGGGATAACTGGAAATTTTGTTTAAAAGGCCCCCAGAGGGTTTTTTAAGAGAATATTAGTGAACAAAAAAACATCATGAAAACCAAAAAAACACACCAAACCGCTTTAAAAAAAGTTTTTTGGAAAAGTGTTTTGCAGGGTTTTGAGTTTAAAGCCAAGCTTTGAAAAAGCTCATAAAACACTGTTTAAAAACATTTTCCACAAATGGAAAACCATTATGGGCCCAAAATGCTAAGCTAATTTAAAAAAATTTTCTGTACACCTAAATGGGGAACCCAGGGGCAAAGAGAGACCCCTAATTTGAGAACAGCCCCCAAAGGCCCAGGGCACTCTGGAGGAGCTGCAAAGATTCAAAGCTCAGGTGGGAGAATCTATCCACAGGACAACTATAAATTGTGTACTCCACAAATCTTGTTAGTGTAAGATGAATGCAAGACATTAGAAGTCCGAATACAAAAATCTATGTAGTGCACACAGCAAGAATGTGAAAGAAGGGGCTCTGGTCAGATGAGATGAATATTTACTTTTTTGGGGAAAGCTTTGCTTTGTAAGGGACTGTGAAGCTGATAGTTGATAGGAAGATGGATAGAGCTTAAAGGGATTTTGCAAAGAAGTGAGTTCCTTACATAACAGGCTGATACTCCCCTTTTGAGGCTTAAAAAAAAAGGGGGTTTTGTGTTTCTGTTTTTTTAAGAAAAACAATTACTCCTCGTGATGTCATCGCTCCACCCCCCTTTGCACGTTCTTGATATTAGTCCTGTATTTGAGCAAACATTGGTAATCCACAGATGAGAATGTAGTGCAAAAAGCTTTCTTTTTATTTCTCCTCTTCTGTCTCAAGAGAAAAAGTCAGCAGGCGCCCTTTTTTTATTCCTTCACAAACGAACGGCTGCAGGGGGAAAGAGGGGGTTGAGCAGTGTTCCAGGGAGCATCTGCATGTTTACTAAGATAATTACATTACAACCAGTGGATTCTCTATACAAAAGAGAAAGGATCTTTCTCCCCAGTCCCTTATAAAAATTGAGGGAATCTGCATGTTTTTTCTAGAAATTACATTACAACATGGGTTTTCTATACAAAAGACAAAAGGATTTTTCCCCATCCCCTTAAAAATATTCCCTGCCATCAGATAAAAAGTGCAAAACGCAAGCGTGGCCAGATCAGCTCCTTCAGCTTTGGTCGTATCTTAAATTAACTTCAGGAAAACAAGGGAGAAAGTCAGGCTGTAGCTCCCACATGATTCACTTTTTTTAATGACAAATTAGGAAAGTGATTAAAACCCATTTTGGAGGATCCCACGTCAACATTAGATCGTGGCAAAATTCCTTTAATACGGGGAATCCTGGAGGAAAATCTATTAGAGGTTGTTTTAACGAGGGTGGTTTTCCCTTCCAACAGGAAAAAAAACCCAAAGCAACAGCCAAAGCTAAAAATGGAATTTTACAAAAAACATTTCATTGTTAAAATGTTCCAGTACAGTCCAGCCCAAACCCTATTGAGAAGTGTGGCGGGATTTGAAAATTGATGTTCCAAACTTTCCCCAACCAATCTGTGAGCGAACTATTCGGGAAAAAAAGAAAGCCCAAAAATTCCACCCTTAGAGTGCAAAGCTTTAGAGACATCTTCCAAAAGACGCAGTGTTATTGCACTAAAGGGGTACTCAAAGATTCACTCAGGGGGGGCAGTAATATGCATGCCCCACTTTTTTAATTTTTTTAATTGAAAAAATTTAAAAGCATGTATCATTTCTTTAAAACTTCACAAATACTTGCTACTTTGTTGCCTTATCACATAAAATACATTTACATTTGTTACTGTAACATTTCACCCCTTACCGCTGCAGCCAGTTTTGACCTTCCTGACAGAGTCCCAATTTTTAAATTTGACATGTGTCACTTTGTGTGGAATAACTTTTCGATACTTTTACCTGTCCATTTGATTCAGAGACTGTTTTCTCGTGACACATTTCTGCGTGTAAGACAGTTATTCCACACAAAATAGTTTAATACTAGCATTTACCATATGTCTAATGTAAGTTGGCATCATTTTTAACCCCTTCCCGACATTGGACATACCCATACATCCTAGCAGAAAGCCTCATGCTGCATCACCCGCGGCTGCAGCTCGCTTTGATGACGGGTGATTAACCTCTTAGATGCCGCGACTGCATGGATCTCATCTAGGGGTGTATTGTACAATTTGGGTGCACAGTTGTTCCATAGTTTTTTTTTTAACATCGGGCCATGAAAATGGGGGGAAATAAAAGCAGTTTGGGATTGTTTTTTTGGGGTTTGTTTTTTAAGCTTCCCGTGAAGACTAATAAAATAACTTTACTATACGGGCAGTACAATTAAATTATAATATTTTTATAAAATTTTTTTATGTTTTATTAATTTTAAAAAAAGAAATGCGTTTTAAACCCTTGCAAATTCTATA
>JAODAL010083840.1:0-11114 GCA_025379985.1 Phyllomedusa bahiana
TATAAACCCCCTCACTATTGGAATTCATAGTAGACTTCCACTGCACATTTCAAAGTTTTTTTTTGTGAAAAGGTTTTTTAACTGTGTCCTGAATTGGGCAATGACCATTTCCCTAATTCGGGTACCACCTATTGAACTGGCTCTTGGTGTGGGGTATAGCGAAACCCCCTGGTAAAAGAGAGACCTCCCCCCTGCTATCCCCCCGAGTAACCAAAACATTAAGGGGTTGTCTGACTAAAGGATTGCTATCTCTCTTTCAATGTATCTATGTATCAATTTTTTCTTTTTATCCATTCTCTTTCCCATCTACCCATCTTCTTTACCATTTATTCCCTTTATTTATCTATCTATGGTAGTATCTAAATAATGTCTATTTCTAATCTATGTATCAATCTATTTATCTCCTTTTTCTCTATCTCTTCTTCCATTAACTATTTTCTGTCGTATTTCTCTCGTCTTTTATGTTGTTTCCTTTCTTTTACTTCTAATATCTATCTCATATCTATCTATCTAATTTACATATATCCCTCTCATATCTAATTTTATAATATGTTTCATATTAAAACTATTTATATTTCTGTCAATGTGTTTTTTATTCTATTATCTATCTATTTTCTCTATCTTCTACTAACATCTACTATCTATCTACTATCTATCTCTCTTCTTTCTATCTATCTATTTTCTATTTCTATCCACCATCAAACCCTCCCTCTATTTCTATCTATTATCTATCTATTTCTTCTATCTATCTATTCATATCTTCTATTTATATCTATTTTCTCATATCTATCTATCTATTATCATCTATCTATCCTATCTTATCATTTTTTAAACTATCTATCTCATATCTATCTCATATCTATCTATTCTATTATCATCTCATTTTTCTATCTATTAGTTCTATATCTTTATCTACTATTATATCTATCTATCTCATTTCTATCTATTATACTATCATCTATCACTTTCTATCTATCTTTTTATCTATCTATCTCAATCTATCTATTCAATCATTCAAATCTATCTGTTTGGATGGGACAAAGGTTATATATATATCATAGTTTTCCAAAAAAAAAAAAAAATTTTAAAAAAAAAAAGGGAGGAGATAAAAGTGGGCGGGGGCGCTTTGGCGCCGCGGCAAAAATTTGCATGGCCACCCCATTTGGGGCGGTTCCTGCCCCTTTAAAAAAACCACAAACCCACTCCACAACGGTTGGAAAAAGCCCGGGAATGCCTTTTTGCCCGGTAGTACCCCCCATAACCAGGTAGTGCCCTTACAGGCAGGTAGTGCTCCCTTTTAGCCAAATAGTGCCCTCTTTAGCCCCGGTAGAGCCAATTTGTACCCGGTAGATGCCCCCCTTTGTTAGCAGGGAGATGCCCCCCATGTTTTCCAGGGGAGTGCCCCCATTGTTTGCCAGGTAGTGCCCCCCCTTTTTTGCCAGGTAGTGCCCCCCTTGTTTTTCCAGGGAAAAGCCCCCCTTTTTTGCTAGGTTGCCCCCCCTTTTTGGGCCCGGTAGATGCCCCCATTTCTTTCCAGGGTTTTGTGCCCCCCTCTGTTTCCCGGTAGATGCCCCCATTGTTTGCCAGGTTGTGCCCCCCATTGTTGCCAGGTAGTGCCCCCTTCGATAACCAGGTATGCCCCCATCGTAAGCCAGGTAGTTCCCCCATTGTTAGCCAGGAAAGTGCCCCCATCATTTATCCAGGGAGTGCCCCCATCGTTAGCCAGGTATGCCCGCCATCGGTTAGCCAGGCAGGTGGCCGGTGGGTTCCCATTGTTGCCAGGTAGACCCCCCATTGTAGCCAATGTAGTGCCCCCATAAGTCGCCAGGAAGTGCCCCCCCTTATTAGCCAGGTAAGAGCCCCCCCAAATAGTAGCCAGGTAGCTGCCCCGCCATTGTAGCCAGAGTGCCCCCATTGTTAGCCAGGTAGTGCCCTCGTCTAGTTGCCATTGTAGTGCGCTCTCTGTTGCCAGGTAGTGCCCCCCATTGTTTTAGCCAGGTAGTGCCACCCTCTGTATGCCAGGTTGTTGCCCCCCATTGTAGCCAGGTAGACACCCCATTGCCGCCAGGTAGACCCCCCCATTGTAGCCCAGACCGTGCCCCCCTAAAACTAATAATAATAAGTAAAATCCACTTACCTGACCAGCGGCTCCCATGCAGAGCGGCCCAGCGTCCTGACATCTCCTCAGTCAGTGTCACGGGGAAGTAAGTGCAGAGGCCGACCGCGGGGCGTCAACTTCCTCTGTGACGCTGTACATGTGTGTACGGCGCACAGGCGGCGCGTACATACAGGGAGATGAGGCGGAGAGGAGCGATCCCTTACCGCCACCTCGCCTGCTCAGGCGAAGGTTTCCGGGCGGGTGAAAGCGGCGCAGCGCCCGCATCACCCGCCTATGGAACGGGACCGCGGCGCCAGAGTTCGCACTCAGTGGCCATATATTAAAGGACCCCCGCCGCCAGCTGGCGGCGTAGAAATGCCAACACCCCCGGGGGCGGGATGGACCGCCAAATATCGGTACCCCCCCCCCCTAGGCCAAAAACGGATAGTTTGGCATGTAAATATATAAGTGTGATCCTTTGGTGTCTCTATTTTAAATGAATTAGTTTATTATAATACCTCACAAATACAAATAAATATTTAAAAATACACACAATAGGCACACAGCTTATATATTACAGCATGTAAAAGCATATTAAATCTTTTGTCATTAATGAGATAAACAAAATGTGGCCGGCCTGTAGTGAGAGTAATATGTAAAACGGTCGTCGTGTAATTCCAAGATGTCGCCTAGGGTCAGAAGGTTACACCCTGTTTTCAGACATTCCTGAGGCTGTGAGGAGTGGGTTCCAAGTAAGGACGGTGCCAATAGACCCTCCCAGCCAGCTACATGTGATGCCTTCCTATCTACTCATTTTTGCAAAAGGGTATAAAAAACACCACTTGTGAATAAAATGCAAAAAGCCTATTACATAGCAGCGAGCATGTGTGAATGTGTATAATCTCGGTGCACCTTTTTGATTGATTTTTAAGATAATTTAAACCCCCACAAGGACAGAATAGGCCCCTTTGAAGGCCTACATTTCTATTCATATCTATCAATCTATCTATCTATCTACATCTATCTCATATCTATCTATCTCAACGTTCTATCTCTCTATCGACTCGCATAGCTATCTATCTATCTATCTATCTTTATCTGATCTATCTCCTCATATCTATCTATCTATCTAATCTATCTCAAAACTATCATATCTCATATCTATCTATCTTCAAATCATCTATCTCATATCAATATATCAACTCATATCTATCTCGAGTATCTATCTGATCTTGGATAGTCTAACTATCTATCTATCAATTTTATCTAATCTATCATCATATCTATCTATCTTTTTAGCTATTTCAATACCAAGAAAGATACGCGTAGTGGGACTATCGGGGCATATGCACCAAGTGCTTGGTTTGAAGATGGTACTACTGGTCAAGCCATTTTGTCTTGGTCATGATACGGAGTGAGAGCAGCTCAACGTTTGCCCCATGTGAAGGAAAACCTACAATAGCTCCAGCTCTGATATAGGCTTTCAATCAGGGTATGTATATTGTACGTCCAATGCAGTAAACAAATTATTGCTCAGAAGCTACACTTCTCTCGTTCAAGCAAAACACTTTTGATTTTGCATTTCCTTTAAGGCATTTTTCAGCATGTAAAGCTCTTTTGATGCCACTGAGACTTGTTTTCCTTGCGTGAATATTTCTCAGCGATATTTCTGGCATAATACTGTCAATACCATGTATAAAATACACATGCCATTTTCTGAGGAAATGCTAAATCACATCCTCTAACACACAGTCACTATACTAAATTAGGAACAAAATACAACATAATTAAACACCAGGGGCCTTGTTTGTTGGAGATGCCGTAATGTTCGAACTAGCACAAATGAGTTTGCAAGCTCTGTTCATTATGTGCAGTTCTGAAAGCTTCAAATAACCGCACACAGAATGACGGGTGGCTATGGGGTAAATTAAATATTCAAATTTATTTTAAATGATTAAAAAAATACACATTGTTCCATGTTGCATCATCTATACATAGAACCTACGCACTCAATGTAGTTACTTGCCTGGGTTGGGGTTGAGAGAGGGCCTTCGATTTAAGAGACATGTGCACCAAAATGTTTAATTATTTATAAAAAATAGATGCAGGTGCTTGATTAGTCCTGTATATAGTAGCTTAGTAAAATGTGTTCCTACCATCAATGACAACTAATGTAGTTTGCCAGCTTTCTAAAACTCCTGAATCTGTAAGTAGGTTTAGCAAGTGATGGGTGGATGAGTATTATACATTTTGTTTAAAGGGAAAGCTGATCAGTCCGTATTTCTCTCCTCCACATAGAAACCCTATATAGTCACAGAGCTCAGCTTCTCTCCTCTTTCATATAACCCTATTTATCACAGAGCTCAGCTTCTCTCCTCTTTCATATAACTCGATATAACCCAGATCTCAGCTTCGTCACCTCTAACATATAACCCTATAAAGTCACAGAGGCTCATCTTTCTCTTCCGTCTAACAGTATAACCCTATATATCACAGGAGCTCAGCCTCTCTCCTCTAACATATAACCCTATAATATCACAGAGCTCAGCTTCTCTCCTTTCATAAAACTCTTATTATATCCAAGAGCTCAGCTGGCTCCCTCCTCGTTTTCATATAACCCTATATATCACAGAGCTCAGCCTTCTCTCTCCTCTATCAAAAAACCCTATATACACAGAGCTCAGCTTCTCCTCCACTTTCATATAACTCTATATAGGTCACCGAGAGCTCGCTGCAGCTTCTCTCCTCTTTCCATATAAACCCAATAGTATCACAGAGCTCTCACTTCTCTCACTATCATATAACCTATATATCAGAGAGCGCAGCTTCTCTACTCTTTCATATACCTCTATATATCACAGAGCCTCACTTCTCTTCCTTCTTTCAAATAACCCTATATATCAACAGAGGCTCAGCTTCTCTCTCTATCATAATAAACCCTATATATCACAGAGCTCAGCTTCTCGTCCTCTATCATATACCCTATATATCACAGAGCTCAGCTTCTCTCCTCTTTCATATAACTCAAAATATCACAGCGCTCAGCTTTCTCTCCTAATTCATCATAACCCAATATATCACAGAGCTCAGCTTCTCTCCTCTAATCATATAACCCTATAAATCAGAGACTCATCTTCTCTCCCTCCGGTCATAAACCCTATATATCACAGAGCTCAGCTTCTCACCTCTATCATATACCCCATATATCACAGAGCTCGCTCTCTCCTCTATCAAAAAACACTATTAAAACACGAGAGCTGCTACAGCTTCTCCTCCTCTATCATAAAACCCTATATATCGACAGAGCTATCAGCATCTCTCCTCTATCATAAACCCTGATATATCACAGTAGATCATCTCTCCTGCCTCTATCATAAAACCCTATATATCACAAGCTCATCTCCTCTATCATAAAACCCTATATATCAAAGAGCTCATCCCCTCTCCATCTATCATATGTAAACCCAAAAATTCACAGAGCTCAGCCCGTCTATCAAATAACCATAAATCTCACAAAGCTCAGGCTACTACACCCTCTATCAAATGAACACATATATCGACAGAGCTGCAAGCTTCTCTCCTCTGTCTTATAACCCTATAATATCCCAGAGCGCAGCTTCTCCTCCTCTTACAAATAACCCTATATATATCACAGACTCAGCTTCTCTCTCTCTATCATATAACCCTTATATTCACACCTGGAGCTCAGCTTCTCGTCCTCTATCATATAACCCTAATATATCACGAGCTCAGCTTCACTCCTCCGTAGCATAAAACCCTAGTATATCACAGAGCTCATGCTATTCTCGCCTCTATCCATATAACCCTAAATATCACCGAGCACAGCTTCTCCTCTCTCTCTATTCATATAACCCTAATATCACAGAGATCAGCTTCTCTCCTCTATCATATACCCTATATATCACAAGCTCAGTTCTCTCCCTATCATATAACCCTATATACACAGAGCTCAGCTCCTCTACTCTATCATATAACCCTAAATATCACAGAGCACAGCTTCACACCTCTATCATAAAACCCTATATATCACAGAGCTCAGCTCCTCTCCCTCTATCAATAATAGCCCTATATATCACAGAGCGTCAGCTACGCTCTCCCCATCATATAACCCATATATCACAGACTCAGCTCCTCTTCTCTATCATATAACCCTATAATATCACAAGCTCACTCCTCTACTCTATCATATAACCCTATATATCACAGAGCTTCAGCTTCTCGCCTCTATCATATAATAACCCTATATATTCACAGAGCTCCACTTCTCCTCCTCTCTATCATATAATCCTATATATCAGCAGCGTCAGCTTCTCTCCTCTATCATATAACCCCTATGTATCCCACAGAGCTCTAGCTTCTTTCCATCTATACCATTACATCCTGCTCTCAGATAGAGCCACATAAACCACCTGACAGGTTTCTATTAACCGACCATACTCCCCACTATGATGTGGATATACTGGGGTTCATTTGCTATTGCTGTCTACAAGTTAAAGGGGTAGTCAAGTTCTAAAACAATAACCCAATTGTTCCTGGGTCCCAATTGAAAAAAAAAAAAAAAACTATACCATGACATAACCTGCCCATTCAGAAGTCAATGAACTAAAACAGAAGACTGGAGATGCAGCGTTGGAACCGGGAACCGGAGGAAGATGTGTATAGGCTTTGCGAGGATTACTTTATGCTACTTATTGCATCCAAATTTCAGCCTTTTTTTTTTTTGTGGTGCAAGGTGGCATATGCTAAGCCATTTTACTGCAAACCACACCCTTTTACTGAAGCAACCACCGTTTTGTTGGACAAGGTGCAAAAGAACCTAGAAAGTGTCTAAAACATATAATAAATGTGGTATAAAGCATGGACACTGTAGCAGGTGACGCCGCGCTCCGGCCCGCGGCGCACTGGGCCCTCCCCCGGGGGGCGCCGGGGACGGGTGCGCCGGGACGAGCCGGGGGACGCACTCGCCCCTTACTCACCCCCCCACGTTCCTGTTCCGTCCACTCCTCTGCGCCGAGGGCATCCCGGCGCCCGTCCCGGGGTGCGCCGCGCTCGTTCGAAAATTTTAAAGGGCCACGCCCAATTGGCAAAATTTGCGGGCCTGCCCATATATTGGGTTTTCGGCCCCGGTGCTTCCCTCTGGATCATGTTGCCTCGTGCCCTAAAAAAAAGTGTTCTTTAATGTTTTTTCTTTCCGGTGTACCAACCTCGCACTTTCTCGACTCCAAACCCCCCTTTCCGCCTGCCCTGACCTTCCTGCCCCCAGGAGTTTTGGGGCCTCGGGGCAGCCGAAAAGCATTCCCCGAACTAAAGCTGCTTTTTTTCCTTTGCAACTTTTTGGTCCGTCCAGATCCAGAGAACCCTTCTGCCTAAAGTGGATGCCCGCCGTGGGAAAGGGGGGGGGTCGTTCTCAAAGGGCCCCAAGGCAAACTTCCCCATGGGGTTTTTTTTCTAAAGCCTTCTCACCGGCAGAACGAATTATGCCAGGGAGATCGGGAACTTTCCCAAACACTTGGCTCGGGGAGGAATGGTGACATTACTGGGGGAAGCTCGAAAAACCCATTTGAACCTTCCACGGACCACAAGAACCCCATTACCCCAACGGCCCAGCGTTTAAACCTCGCCAGGCCAGGTGTCACTCTTTTTCTCCCCTTTTTTTGATTTCAAGATCCACTTCCGCCACCCAAAGAAAAATGTCAAGGCGGACGCCCTCTCCCGGGTTTTCTGACTTTGCCGGAGAAAAAACCTTACCACACATCATTCCCCCCTGAATGGCGGGTCCCCCCGGGCTCCTGCAAAATTTTCGAGGCCCACCGGGCAAACCTACTACGTCCAGCACTAGGGGGAAAAATTTCGGAATGGGGGCATATTCTCTCTGGCCATCACCCCCCATAGGGAAAAGTCCTACCTTTTATCTCACGGCACTACTTTTGCCAACCGCTCCAGACTCAAGGATTTCATTCTCTCCTGTGCCACGTGTCCCGGGAACAAGGCCCACCCCATAGGCCCCCGGGGCCTTTTAGTCCCCTACCCCGCCCCGGATCCCCAGGCCCAAAATTTTGGCAGGGATTTTAAACACGATCCTTCCTTCCCGGGGAATTCTGTCACGGGGTGGTCAGGGCCCGACCCGGGAAGACCCACACATGCCCCTTTCCTGGTCCCTTGGGCCCCTAAATTTGGCGGGTCATTTCTTCATCGATTTTTCCCTTAGGGGTTAACCCTGCACACGCTCCGATCGGGGGCTCCATCTGCTCCAGTTTTGGGCGGCCCTAAGTTTTTTCGCTTGCAGTCAATTTGGGACTTCTTTTCTGCCTATCATCCCCAACGAAGGACAAGTGGAGAGAGAAATCAGATCTTGGGGGAAACCTTCTCATTTTTGTGTCCGGGTCGACAAAAAAATTGGGCCAAGCTGCTTCCCCGGGGCCCAGTTCCCCCCACAACCACGGGGGCTCTGATTTTTAACGGGTGTTTCGCCATTCTTTGGGGTCTATGGCCCGTCCCCCAAAGCCCCCCCCCTCCCCGGGGCCCCTACGGCTTCCGGGGTTCCCCCCGCTGGGGCCCAACCAAGTTTCGGGAGATTTCAAAGCCGTTTGGGGGGCCGCCCAAAGCATACCTTACCCCAGGGTTTTTGGGGCCCGCTGAAGACCCAGGCTACAAAGAAGGGCCCTTTCCCTCCAAACGTTCCCCCCAGGGGACAAGGTTTTGGCTTTTTTTTCCAAATACTACCCTCAAAAACCGAAAAAAAAATTTGGCCCCGGTTTCTGGGGCCCTTCAAAATTCTTCAGCAGCGGCCCCCGGTGTCCTACAACTCTCCCTCCCCCCATCTCTCCGGAAATTCCCGAAAAACCTTTCCCGTCTCCCCCAAAAGGGCCCCGGTTTTTGAACCGGTTTTCTCTCAGAGGAGTGCGTCTCCGTCCCCGGGTGGTAGAGCCTTCTGGGGTGTTTGAAGAAAAGGGAAAACTTGGCCAAAGAAGACCGTCGGGGGTTAAGGGGTTCTTTTTTGGGTCGATTGGAAGGGGCTTGGGCCCCCGAGGAGAGATCCTGGGGAACCGGAATCTAACATTTTGAACCAAGATCTTATTCGCAGGTTTTTTTGGGCCCCAAAAAGAGGGGGAATTTTTTTAGACAAAATTGAAAGTTTTCCCCCTTTTAATATTAGAAGACTTTCTGAGGGCCAAAATGGGACCCCAAGAGGGGGGGGGACCCCCTCCAGGGGTGTCCAATTATTCAAATTTTCGGACTTTTGCACAAAATTGGGACACATCTGCTTAGTTATACCATCATTTTTTCCACAAACGGAATTTTTTTCATATCTTTGAAAGCTAAGTGCCCTTAGGGCAACAGGGTTTGTATAGGGAATGATCAGTTTTCCCTGGTGCCCCTTTCACCCCCAAAAACGGACCCGGGCCCTGTTCTTTAGTTTTTTAGAATCGGGCGCACACCCAAAATGAGGCACATTAACGGCCTGCGGCACGTTGTAATGCCCCTTTGGGGATCAGGGCCGGTCGTTTTTTTAAAACAACCGTAAAATTCTACACATTTATGACGGGAGCAGGCCAAATTTGGGGGCGCATTACTGCGGGAAACAGCCAGACCCCAAATTGCCTTTAAAGGGTTTTTCCTTGGGGTCTGATTTGTCGTTTTGTAGCTGAAAACGCTAAATCCAGACCCTCAGAAGAACAGGGTTTAAAAGAAATTTTTGGGCATTCTACCACTAAAGCGCGCAAAAAAAATTGATTTTCTGGGGGGGCAAAATTTTACATTCGCCCTTCAATTTTATGTCCCAAACCCTATCCCCCCTTTTGAAAGTTTAAAAAGGTTTAAAAGGGGAAACGTAAGAAACTTAACCCTTTCTTACAGCAGCCACTTTTTGGGCAAATGGTTTTTTACAGGGGGTCCCCATTAATTAAAAAGGAAAGACAAGTAAAAACAAATAAATTTTAATCTGCCCGAGCAAAAAAATCCCCCTTTTCTTACTGCAGGCTTGTCACTGGTTTAATGGAAGGGGGGGAAAAGGGGGGGTTGGGGGTGGTGACCCACCCAATGGCCTACATAAAAACATAGCAAACAAATTTTGGACCCCTTTTGTTCCAACTGGAAAAACCCCCCTTTAAATAAGAAACCCCAAGAGCAGAATGTCTTATAACTGGAAAGAAAATTCCCTTGTTTTTTCCCGCCAAAGGGCACCTTTAGCAGCCCCTAGTTTAAAATGACCATAAAGGGCCCTTTTTCCCTTTTCCCAAAATAAAATTTATTTTACAATGAACCCGCTTGGTAAGCAATCCCAAAGGACAATAACAAACCCCCTTTTAACAGGGTTTAAACCCCCACAGAAACCCGGTACAAAAAAAAATCAAACCTCACCAAAAGAAAAGTAGGGGCCTTTGGGTTTTGGGGGTCCGGGGAGATGCTTTTTAGGGGACCAAGAAAATGGTTTTTTATTTTCAGTCTTCTTTTTCCGTAGGATTGCCTCTCTGGGTTTCCCCCCGAAAAAAAAACCTTTACAAAACCTAACAGTTAAAAAAATTACTGTTTTTTCTTCAGTATTTACCAAACTAATTTAAAGAAATAAACCATTCAGAGAAAGCAGCTGACAAGCAACATCATTTTCCACCAGAAATTCCCCCTAAAGGTTGCAGGATTAAAACCTTAACCCCCGATATTACCTCATGGTTTTTTTATTTTTTGACATGAACCCTTTAAAAACCCGATAAATCCTGATGAAGTCTAATAGCATCTGGCAGGTTTCCATTTTTAAATGCCAAGAGAACACTATCCTTGTTATTAAAAAGCAACTGAACCCTTATAAAATGGAGAGCAGTGCTAATGTCATCAAAGCACAACCCATGACAAGTATGTGTAACTAGGTAGGAGTGATCTTCCCAAGTAGGGAAAAGGGTAACTAAACTTTTTGGGCTATTTAGTCCCGGGCCCCCCCCCTAAAAGCAGCCCGGCTTTTAGTTTTAAAATTTTTTTATAAAAGCAAATCCCGACTTTA
>JAODAL010083841.1:0-11114 GCA_025379985.1 Phyllomedusa bahiana
TAACGATATTTCCAAAATGAAAAAAAAAAAGCTAAACAACACAAAAATTTTGAGAAAAATTACATCCCTACTATACCAAAACCAAGAACAACTCCAAAGGTAAAATAACGCTTTATTGAAAAACAACCAAAAAGCAAAAACACAATAATAATGTAATAAAAAGATAAATCAACACCCAACAAAAACCCGCTATTACCCCCAAAGACAACAAGGTCAAATCAGCATACAATACTATAAGGGTAAAGATTTGTAAGACAAAAAAGTATAAATATCACAACCTAATGTTCAACAATGCAAAATATAAATACATACTTAAACCAATGCATGACCAGTAAATTTGGAGGAGCAGAAGCCCCGACGCATGTTGCACTCTTGCGCTTCCTCAAGGGGGATGTAGGTTACTTACCATTACCTAAAGCCTAGAGATTTATCCATTTGAAATTCGTAGCAATAGGGATCTGCAGAACCCACTTTACAATTTTAATGCTTGAGAGAAATTATATGCATTTATGCATGTGCATTGTATACCTTAGCACATGAATTTAGAAAAAATCTTCTCTGCCATACCTGTAGACTACAAATTGGAAAATGATAACAGCATTCTAAATGATATTCAACATAGTAACAAATTTAATGGGGTTTTCCATTAAAAAAAATGCATGGCATTGGGGCCAGGGTAGATAAAAATAGAAAAAAAAACAAAACTTAGCTGTCTTCTACCTCTGCTGCTCCAGAGCTATCCCAATTCTTCGTTCTGGTCCTGACACAGAGGAGAGACTCACACTCCATTGTAAGTGAATGGAGCATGAGCCTTTCCTCTTTGTTAACATGAGAACCTGAAAATCAAGTGGATTGGATCACTGGGGATCTCTGAAGCCGGAGCGGTGGGGAACAGCTAGGTAAGTATCTTTTTTTTTTCCATTTTTTGCCCACCTTGTCCTAATTCAGTGTCATTTTTTTAAAGGACAACCCGTTTAAGACATTCTGAACAGACTGCAGTAGCAGAAACAATCCATACATGAGAGTGGCGCTGTTTCTCTCTTTTATTCTCATCCCAAACAACCTATTTAACCATCTGAATAAAGAAGAGGATTGGAAGCTAGGAATCATTTCAGAGTCTCACGCCTGGGATTTCAGGGTCGCCTATTTGCTGTCATAAATTTAGTCTAGAAACCAGGTGATTTTGTGAACCTGGATGTAGCCGGGCATTGTTTGATGCGTAATTTGTTTTGAGATTCCGTTAATGTTATTTAGTACAGAAAGATAAAGTGCTTACTTGATGAACCATTTTTCACAGTGTATTCATTCTAACAAGGCATTGTAATTTTATCTGCGTGCCAAGAAAATGCATCTATCACTATTTAGACAGCCGGTGGGCCAAGCCTATCCCCATCCCCACCGCATAATACCACACCATCAATCCTTACTATTAAAGGGAGCAATGGTTCGCCTATGTACACTATATGTAGAAGGGCTTGAAATAGATCACACTATCCAGATGCAGATTTATTGTGTGTCCAATACAATTCAAAGTCTTTCCTTTAATAGCCATTTTTATTCTTTCTATCTCTTTTATGGTCTTTACACTCATCTTCTATTAAGTATCAAAAGCTACAGAAAAAAGAAGGCAAATGTTAATCTGCAAGTATAATGCTCTCATCTGACATGATTAGTTTTGTATTCATCTACATGGACCTGCTACAGTCCATTGAATGATAGTACACATGGATAGCCACTTAATTTAGTATTATTAAAAGTCATAAACAGAATCTATGATAATATTCATTAAGAGTTGTCTTTCAATATGTGAGCGTCTAGCATTATTCTTAATTACCTGCTGCCCAGTGTTTCTGTTGAGCAGCACTTTTATTTTAATAAACCTAATGTTGCAGTGTTATGTAAACTAATATCGCTCTCTATGGACTTCTTATGTGTTATCTTAAAAATGATTGACCTTCTTCATCTGCTGTGTAAACGGGGGATTTCCTGGCTGTGCGTGGAAGCATACATATATAACAGAAGTCTTTACCTTCATCAGAACTGTATGTGGTTTAAATTGAATGACCACAGGTATGTAAAAAAAATTCCTGCTGATTGTTTGTGCTAAGCGGTGTCTGCCAAGTGATCTTGTAGCTCATAAAGTAGCAGTGAGTTTTACAATGCATGTTGTTCAATATTTCTTATTCTAGTCCATGGGTGACTAATATTTCCACGTAGCCCACACTTCAGGCATTTTGGCACGAAGTATTAACCCCTTCAGGTCGCAGCTATTTTCAGATTTTTGGTTTTCATTTTTTCTTCCACGCCTCTTATATTTTTATGTCTACAGAGTTGTACGAGGACTTATTTTTTGCGGGACAAGATGTACTTTTTAATGGTGCCTTTGACCATAATGTATATTGCACTGGGAAACCCCACATAAAATTCTATGTAGGGTGGAACTTGTAAAAAACACAATTGTGCGCCATTTTTGCAGTGGTTTACATTTTATAAAGTTCCTTCTCCAGTATAAATGATGCATTATCTGTATTCTGCAGGTTGATATGATTCTAATGATAACACGTTTTTAGAGTTTTCCTTATGTTTTAGTACTTTTTTTTTTTTTTTTTTTAAATAAACCCTTTTCTATTTTTTACATTTTTGCTGAACTGCCACTGATAACCTTCTTTGGGGGTTTTCAGTGAGGGCTCATTATTTGTGGGCTGAAGTGTTGTTTTTCTTGGTACCAATCTGGAATACATGTAACTTTTTGAACACATTTTTTTAAAAATGTTGGAGTTTGTGAAATCACCAAAAAACCCCACTTTTTTTTGGCATTAAGAATTCTATGGAATTAAGTGTACAAAATAAATGATGTTATATTTTAGAAGATTGGCTTTTTATGAATATGGCAATACCAATTATATGCAACTTTTTATTTCTTTAATATCTTTATTTGAAAAATGGCAAAAATGAGGTTGTTTTGAACTTTTAGTATGTATTATTTTTTTTTTTAAACAATTTGTTTTTCAACTTTAACAATTAGTTCTCATTGGAACTTGAGCACTAAGGGGCGTGATCGCTTCTCTTTTATATTACAAAACTTAATAGGCTTTTCAATCATTACCTATTACAAGATAATAAGGTGTAATAGGTTTACCAACATGGCAGATACAGAGGCCTTCAGTTGTCACTCCACAATTATGTTGTGTGTGTGTGTGCGCGGGGGAACCGGGGAGAGGAACAGTGTGTAGCACAGTTTCTCATTCATACAGACATCGTGGCTGTGATTGCCGCGGTTTCTAAAATGTTAAACAGCAGGAATCAGAGCTGTCTCCAATCCCTGCTAATTGCGGCGGTTGCCGACTGTAGTTTATAATCGACATTTGCTGTGTACGGAGCGGGCTCAGCGGGTGAGCCTGCGCCATAGACCCTTCATGTTGTTTGGAATTACGGATACATCCAAATGTATGAAGGGGTTAAGGTATACTCACAAGTTTGTTGCAGGAATTTCTGCACTTCCGTACATTTAGATAGGATTGTTTCTGCAGTATGCACATGTGTCTAAGCTCCATTCAGATAAATGGGACTGTTAGGGTGGGATTACTTGTGGCTGTAATGCAGATAATAACCATGTCTCCTATATGGCCGTCAATGAGTTTGCTGATATCTCATGAACCTGTTAGTGAGTTCACTTGGCTTGTAGTTCTTGGCCACATTAAGGCCATGCTGCAATTAAGGGTGCTTTCACAGCATTTCTTGGTGCATTTTTGGATACATTTTTTTGCGCAGAAATGAACAGTATTGATTGCTGTGCCTTTCTGCACAAAAAAACACATCAGATATGTATCTACATTTTTAGTGCATTTTTGGATGCGGTTTTTGCGCAGGAAGGCACAGCAATTAATGCTGTACATTTCTGTACAAAAAATGCATCCAAAAACTCAACAAAAATGTACAAAAAACGCTCCATGTGAAAGCACCCTAAACTGTTGTGGCAGAGCGACCTCAGGCGGTCGCAGCATTCTGACGCACGGTGGCGTACAACCGGAGACCGGCCGCCGACGTGCCACCGAAAACCTGGTTTCGGTGGGGGAAGGCAACCATTTAGCGTCAGTAACCAGTGGTCAGTGGTGACTGGTAAAAGTGTATGCTTATGTGGCTGAATGGTAGGTTCAGACCACAGGTAGAGAGGGTCTCTACAAGTTCAAGTCAGTGGCTAAACAGCCTAAGATGTTGTTTGTATTTTTTTTTATTTGTTATCTTGTGCCTGAATAAAGCTGGTGGAGGCCAGTGTTAAACCGAACCCTGTGTCTGAGTGACATACATCCTAAGAAAGACGGCGATCCCAGAAGCCAAGCGTGACAAAGATGGCGTCCAAGCATGAGAGAGGTGCTACACTCTGCATGTCTACCCTTACAGAAAGAGCTGCAACAAATATGCGTGTGTGTGAAAACACCCTTTAAAGGGGTTGTTGTATCGCTACAAAGATCATGTCTCAGATTATGGGGACAGTAAAAATAAGTACTTTTATAATTGGGTTGAATTACCTCAGTTACTTGGATTAGCAGATATGAGCTTTTCTGTGAATCTGTTTTCTTTTTCTGCTGCTGCTAGTCGGGACACGTCCCCCTTTCAGTGATTGGTTAGTTGGGACACACCCCGGTCGGATCCCGCCCATGGAAACGCCCCATGTACTGTGATTGGTTGACTGTCATTTCATTCAGCCTGTTGGAACACGCCCCCAGACTGGAAATGCCCCAGACACGTCCCCTGCTCTGTGATTGGCTGCCTGCACACTCTGTGTTTACTCTACTCTGAGCTTTTAAAACCGAAAGTAAAACCAGCTATGTGAGTAGGCTGCTGGCTGTATAATCATCTCCCAGCTCTAAGGGGAATGATCTGACTAATTACAGACTGTGTAACTCATAGATCCCCTCATATAAAACAGTGTTACATCCTGTGCTTCCTCCATATAACACAATCTTAGTCTTCTGCCTGATAACAAAGGGGAGAAGGGGGAGAGCAGTTTGCATTCCTCACATGTGTTTCATCAGTTCAGGCTGTGTGTATAACTGGTTATAGCACAGCAAGGAGCTTGTGGAGCCTGGAGATGAAAGCTCTGCGGACACATGAGAACACTGCAGTAGGCTGCATAGCTGTCCTCTATGGACAACCTTCTGCTTCCCTGCCTCACACATGATGTCATCACAGGTCTTCAGTGAGGCGAGACACGCCTCCTGGCATGATAGACATGCCTGCTGAAAGGAGAGACCCACTTCCTGACAGGAGAGACTCGCCCCTGGATTTTGGATTCTATCTCATAGAATCAGCTCAAGAGCACTAACAGTTCAAACGATAAAACCCCTTTAAGTGTACCTGTATTTTCAGGCAAGTTTTCACTTTTCAGAGTAGGTTATTGTGTGTGTACAAGAAGAGTATTGCTATTTCTGCGCATTCAGTTATTTTAATGTTTCATCAGTTTTTTTAACAAATTTAAAGGGCTTATCCATTAAAAAAAATACATGGTATTGGGGCCAGGGTGGATAAAAACAGGAAAAAAAACCCTGACACTTAGCTGTCTCCCAACTCTGCCACTCCAGAGCTATCCAGATAACACAACCCAAACTACCATAACATAAACTGTGGAAGAAATATACAAAACACATTATTTTTGGTATCAAAATGGCCACAGCTTTATTAAAACCACAGGAGTACAATAATAACAGAAGGAGGTGAAATGCTCGGCCATTGTGTGAGATCCCCAGCTGTCTGACATACCCGGCCAAACAACAATAAATGGCAGCATTCTCTGACTGCCATTCTAGCAGAGCCAGTACACTTTAGAGTAAGTTTATACAAAGTAATTTTCGGCACGGACACTGTCAGTGCTGAAAACATGTTGTTTTCTAGTTAAAAATTCAATTTCTGAAAGTGCAGAATTTTAAAAAGGAAACCGCGCAGATTACCCATGACAGATTTGTACCTCCTATCCAAGTAATAAAGAATGAAAGCGGCACTCACCAATCTTCTTCTTTGTAAAGATTTATTGTAAACACTCGCGTTACATGGGAAACAAGCACATCCACCTCCGCCTACGCCGTTTTCGCGCACATGACTAGCGCTTTCTCAAGGCATGATGGGAGGAAGCAAAATCCCATGCCCTTAACACTCCCAAAGTCCCCTTTCCCCCTCCCTGGTACAAATTCACCAATGTGCACATACACCCTAAAAACATTATAAAAACACAGACAAGTTCATTCCGTCATTTAAACCTAGAGTCCCAAGTGCCTCTGTTTTCAGTATCCACTTTGATTCTGCTTGTAAGAGTCTAGTGTGTCTATCTACAAAAACTCCTGCTGATGTTTAAAACGTTCAAACCTGCAAAACGAATTACTGAGTGTCGCCCCCGTGTTCATTACAAAAATGGTTAATAAGACGGGGAAACTCCTTTCCCTGTTTTAACTGAAAAAGATGTGTTTTTTTAAATTCCTTTTATACAGTGGTCTGATGGTCTTTCCGATATAGTACGATTACATGTACCAAATAGCAAATACTACCATATTTTGGATTTGCATGTCATAAAATCCTTAACTATGTGTCTTATGGACCTAGAAAAATTATTTTAAATCTTTCACTATTTTTGAGCATTTTTTTCCCTCCCCCCCCTTGTCACCGGCTCGACTCTCTCTCTTTTCCATATGCTGTACTGAGAGATATGAAACATTAATATATCCTAGTTTGGAATATAATCTGGGAGTTGAAGAGAGAGCATCATTGGAAATTAAGATCCAATGATAAAATTATTATAAAGCCCGCTGACAAGGGGGAAAATTGTAATTATGAATAAACAATATTATGTAGAGGCCAAAAAGACAGCTCGATGATAGGATGACAATCGAAAGTTGACAAAGGACCCAACAAGAACTTTCAAGGGTCAATTGAAGATATTTATTAGACAAAGGAGTTAAAGATGTAAGTTTCATCCCCAACAATTGTTTAGGAAATTGTTCCCAACTAAAGTTTCCATCCATATTGGTATTTTTTTACCGAAAGTCCATAAAGATTTGCAACACCCTCCGGATCGCCCCTAGTAGTAGCATTGGTTCCCACACTGAACCCTTTTCAGAGTATTTAGATTGGGTGTTAAGACCTTTACTGAAAAATGTCCCTTCGTTTTTGCTCGACAACAAAAACATTGTTGCAACAATTAGAAAATTTCCAGGGAAAACGGGGTACATCTGGAAAACCATTGATGTTGTCAGTCTGTACACCCAAATTGCACATGAGGATGGCATCAGAGCAATGAAATCATTTTTGGAGAGATCTAATAGGATGGTCAGCATATTGAATATCTATGTTAAATTTGTTAAAATTTTTTTTGGAACATAATGCATTCATGTTTGGCAATCAATGGGACATGCAATATACCGGCACCCCCCATGGGACGCCGGTACGCCGACCTGGGCCCAAAAAATCTTTTTGGCATATTGGGAAAGAGCAATACATTTATAACATAAAAAACCCATATGTCAAATATATTAAACACTGGTCGAGATCACGACGATGTGTTGATTAATGGTCAGGGAACGAAAATTTAATTTAAAAAACTTCATTAAATATATTAACAACAATGGAGTGAATATGGCATTACAGCAAACTTTGGGGGTGATAGTGTAGTGTATCTCGATGTGAAATCGAGATTACAGATGTAGGAATTAAAACAAAAGGATATAGAAAACCAATCGCAACGAATTCACTGTTAAAATATGGAAAGTTTTCATCCAACATTATGTAAAAAAAAATCTCTCCCATATGGCAATTTTTAAGATTGAACGTAACAACAGTGAAATGGGGATTTTGTGGAAAAAATCGGTTGAATTAATGGAAAGATTAAAGACAGAGAGGATATGATGAAGAGAGTATATCCAGCGTTTTTCAAAAGCAATACATCAAGATAGGAAGAAATTGAATTTTTCAAAGAAGTAAAAAAAAAGAACGTAGAAAATTTGTTTTTAATTTTGAATAATAGCAATTTATCAAACTGGGGAAAAATTCGATCAGAAAACATTGGCATATGTTGATAGCGGATAGTGATTTAGGAGATAAAGTGACACATCCCCTGTTAATATCGTTTAGGAGGTGTAAAAATCTACGAGACAAATTGGTAAACAGTAAATTTGTGGAAATGAGGAAGGATAAATTGGTTGCAAAGATTGTATCCCCACTGGAAACCATAGCTGCGGTAACTGAAATTTAATGCTCAAAAAAATGAAAGATAAAAATAATTTTTCTAGGTCCCATAAGACACATAGTTAAGGATTTATGACATGCAAATCCAACTAAAGTAGTATATGCTATTTGGGGCACATGTAATCGCTATATATCGGAAAGACCATCAGACCACTGTATAAAAGGATAAAAGAACACATCTATTCAGTAAAACAGGAAAAAGGGGTTCCACGTCTTATAACCATATATGTAAATGAACACGGGGGCGACACCCCATAATTCGTTTTGCAGGGATTGAACGTATAACAAACAGCAGGAGTTTTTGTAGATAGACACACTAGACTCTTACAAGCAGAATCAAAGTGGATACTGAAAACAGAGGCAAATTGGACCTCTAGGTTTAAATGACAGGAATGACTTGTCTGTGTTTTTATAATGTTTTTAAATGTAAAGTTTCACATTGGTGAATTTGTACCACAGGTGAAGGGTACTTTTGGGATGTTAAGAGGCATGGGTTTGCTTCCTCCCATCATGCCCTTTAGAAAGCGCTAGTCAGTGCGCGAAACGGCCGTAGGCGGAGGGATGTGCTTGTTTCCCCCCTGTAACGTGAGTGTTTACAAAAATCTTTACAAAAAAGAAGATTGGTGAGTGCCGCTTACATTCCCTTTTTTACTTGGATAATCATTGGACTTTTCTATTTTAAGCTGAGCACCAAATGAAATTGGATATAGTGCTGGGTTGTTTTATGAGACACTAAACCATATGGAGTGAATTTTGGGTGTCGGTGCCGCCTGATTACCTTGAGCTCTTGTTTGTACCTCCTATACCTTATTATTGTGAGCAGTATGTGCTGAAATATATGCAAGTAAAATCAGCTTTGTCTGAATGATGACACTGATATTACATTGTAGTTAATGGGAATTGTTGCACTGTCATTTTTTATGCTTACTTAGGGACGTATTTGACGCACAATACACCCCAAAATAAGTATCCAAAAAGACTGTGTGAACCAGGGGGGATCAATGACCTTACTGAAGATCCTCACTCCTGCTTCACCACCATGACTACTTCTGGATGAAAATACCATTATGTCATCCTTAAAGGTTTTTTTTCACCACAATCATTAGCTTTTAACAGGTAGGGAGAGATAAGTGAAGACCATTCCCAAATACATTTTTATCTTGCTATTGCATTGTTCAGTAGATACTGTAAAGAAGATTTTATCTACTACTGGTATACGCAAGTTTCTACAGGTTACCAACCACCTCTTCCTGCTCATTCTTTTCTCTCATTGCTCAGTCTGACCATGGCGAGTCACTTCCTGCTGAGTCTTATCTTTAGCACAGAAGCTTGTTTACCCAAGTTAATGACAAGTTTTAACCTTAAGAGCAATGTAGCCTGCTATTTACAAATCTCCAGCAGTCATGCCATACTAATAGAATCAGCTAGGAATGGCAGCGCTGTTATGTCAATCACTGCTATAGACCCACCCACAGCCTGAACAGAAAGTGATCTGTGGCTCTGTGAAACTGCATGGTGAGAAAGCTTTTAAAAGTTTTCACAGACATAAGTTGTTTATCTCTATCTTACAGCTACAGAGAAATGGGAGAGAGAGGATGTCACAGCTCTGCAGACCTCCTGCTATGGTCAGTTCTCATAACTGGAGAGCTGTCACCTCCCACCCATTGGTGTAAACAGTTACACATACAGCCTGAACTGATGAAACAAATGTGAGAGATGCACTCTGTTCCTCCCTGTTATCAGGCAGGAGGTAGAGAGGGAGCAGAGTGTATAAGGCTGAGTTATATGGGTGGAGGGAGCAGAGGGTATGTTATAATGGTGAGTCTAACAGCTAAAGTGAATCTAACAGCTAGAGACTCAGTATTTGCCCAGATCCTTCCCATAGAGCTATCACTGGGAGAGGAGCATAGAGAGCTCAGGCAGCCTTTATTACACAGACACAGACAGCACCTAGCACAGAAAACTGGGGGGACCAGTTTCATTTTACACAGCTCAGAGTGGAGTGCAGGCAGCCAATCACAACACAGGGGATGTGTTCCACACAGGGGCATGTAACGACCAGGGCTGAACTAAATATCAGGCAGTCAATCACAGCAAAAGGAGCATGGCCCGATCCTAGGCTGCAGAAATAGCTCTAGACACTTACAGATTAACTAATAGCTGCTATACTAAATGATTTAGGTAATTAAAACTAGTTGCAAAGTGCTTATTTTTACTGTTTCCATCATTACAGATATGATCTTTGTAGTGAGAAAACCCCTTTAAGTTTGGAAACTTCTAAAGTGCAACCTCTTCATCACCATGAGGTTTAACATCCTCTATTAGTTCAAATTAGTCTACCACAACCGCAACATAAAAGCTGTGACAATTTATAAAATTTGACTTGATGCATATGACACTTTGTTATTCATTTATAATTTTGTTTCTTAACACTTACTTCAATGCCATGAATATATAACTTAGACAATCAGAGATGTCCAGGTAAAAACTATGGAAAAGTGGCTAAAAATAGCAAATCCTGGACTCACGAAAAGTCATCCTACAGCACTCAGGAGAGGAAGAACCCCTATGGAGCTTTCTGCCCTTCCCTTGAGTTCCCTTGAGAGAAGGATAATGCCAATATGTAACTCAAAGTTATAACGAAACTGCATATGATACCAGGTAAACAGATAGAGGCAATATAATCAGAAACAATACTACAGGTAATAGCTAAACACAAGCTTTAGCGTAGTCATTAAAGCAGGGACGGGTGAGAGGAAAATGTTTCTTCAAGAAAGATAAAGAGAGAGAGAGAGAGAAAAAATCTATTTCTAAACCCCACCCTCCTCACAGTAAAAAACTATGCACACTAATACTTTTTCCTCTTTTCCCCAACACCCTTC
>JAODAL010083842.1:0-11114 GCA_025379985.1 Phyllomedusa bahiana
CGCGGGGCCCAACGAAGCATGATAGCTAACCCAGCCAGGGAAGGGAATCTAAGTAGCCCCCGGTTTTCACCGGGGCCCGCCCCAAAGCGGGTGATTGATGCGGCGTGAAGCTACCAGGTCGTTACCCCTAAACGTGACTGGCTTTCGATGGCAGGGGGTACAGCGTGGTAAGAAACTAATCGGAGGCGTAGTCGGGGACAGTCAGAAGGTAGGGCGGGTGGCAGAGGTTGTAGTTCAGAGACGGGCAGCAGTCGGGGCAGGCGGCAAACAGGCAAGGTAGGAAACGTGAGCAAGCAGACGGGTTTCACAGGTAATCAAGACTAAACCCCAAAACTTCAAAAACGCACCAAGAACCCCCAACAGATGGCAGGAAGTGTTGGGGGCGGATACCTTAAATAGAACCCAGGCCCGACAATGGACCAATTATTCGGGACGCTGGCCCTTTAAATTTAGAGAAGTCGGCGCGCGCGCCCCGGGAGCCGCGGCCACCCGCACGGCGGCCGGAGCGCCGTTTCACAGGAGCGCGGACAGGTAAGGGACGCGGCGCCGGGACCGGTACAGCAGGGGGAAGGTCGCGGGCCCACCCGCAGCTGCGCGCCGGACCCCTGCGAGCAGGGTGACGGTCGCGGGGGGCAGCGGAGCCCGCGACCCCCGTGACAGTTATCATTTTATCCTACTTGATTTATTATTGGACTATTGTAAAAATAAAGCTGTGTTATATCCTCAATTGACTGATCTTCTTTAAAGCTGTATCTCGAACCTGTATTGAAATAACTTGGCAAAACATAATTTGGCGACGAGGATGGGAGATAGCAGAAGGATTACCAGTCAATTCTGAGACGTCCAGTAATTCAGAAAATAGTGAGAAATTGTGTAAAACATGTCTGTGATTAAGGAAACAGTGAATCTGTTGAGATTCAAGGGTGGGAATAAGCTCCTTGCTGTTTTTTGGCCAACAAGTGGTCACAATGTGTTAAGCAGAATGAAGGAAAAGAAATGTTGCAGAGTTCTTTGGGGATTGCAAAGCTGCTGATGGACAAGTGTGACAGATATCAGTGCAGATATCAGTGTGTTGCAGCAAAGGTAATTCTGCCTGTTATTCAGGACAGACAAAATATAGAGCAGAGGTTTGTAGACACAGGACAATGTGTGGCAAGGACAATTTTAGCAAATGTAAACATAGTTGCTCAGTGTTTCGAGGCAAATATTATTATTATTTTTTTTAGAGCGCTGTACATTCGATTTGTATGTATAACATGGGTCAAACAAGTACAAAGGTGACAAGTTAATAACTAACAACTTGGACAGAAGGAGAGAGGGCCCTGCCCGTGAGGGCTTACAGTCTACAAAGAAGGTGGGAAGAGACAGAAGGTGAGAGAGCAGGCATGTTGGTGGGATGAAGTAGTAGCAACAGGGTTATTGTAAGTTAGTGGCTCCTGAAGAGATGGGTTTTCAGGTTGCTTTTGAGGCTAGTGAGAAAGGGGGAGAGTCTGATGTGTTGGGGCAGTGAGTTCCAGAGTGTGGAGGAAGACAAGAGCAGAGAAGAAGGTCCTGTGAGGAGCTGAGGTTGCCAGAGGTTAGAGGCAGAGAGAGTGCGAGGGTTAAGGTGTTGTAGGTTTCTGCGGGGGAGCAGTAGATTTGGGGCAGATGAAGTGAAAATGGTGGAGAAGGTGAGCAGGTTGGGTAAGGAGAGATTGAAGTGTTAGATAGAGGACAGAGGCGGGTGAAGATGAGGTCCAGTGTGTGTCCATCTTTGTGAGTGGCTCCAGAGGTCCACTGGGAGAGGCCGAAGGAAGAGGAGATTCACAGGAGTTTATTAGTAGTGGAGATGTCAGTGGAAAGAAAGTGGAGGAGCCAGGAAGCGAAGTGGTCAAGGAAGGCAGTGGTGGAATGGGGACAAAGGAGCAGGTATCTGACAGAAGAAGGCCGACACCTCCGCCATGTTTGCTGCCAGGGTGGAGGGTGTGGGTAAATTGAAGTCCACCATAAGAGAGTGCAGCGGGGAAGTTGTATCAGAGGGTGTCAGCCAGGTTTCTGTTAGACCAAGGAAGCATATCAGTATAAGTTTGTATATAAGTTTGCATCTATTGTATAATTTATAATTCTGCATGTGCCTTGTCTTTGGTCATTATATGAGAACAGTTTTACAGCTTCTTATATTGCAGGGATATGTAATAGATGGTTGCATATTTTGATTGAACTGAATATAGGAAATGTAACTGTCTTATAATGTCACTGACATGCTTGTACTTTATTTTAGGTGGTTAATCTGATATATTTGATTTTAAAAATGAACTAATTATCTCTTAAGTTAGATGATGGTGAAGGTGATTTTCTGATTATAAGGTAAATTTTGGGAGTGCTTTTTTTAAAAATTTGGGGTTTTTACAACTAGTTTAAAAAAAAAAATCCACGGGTATTTATGACTCATTTTGAAATTTTGAATTGTGTACTCTTTGATTTTATTTCGGGGGTTGCATTTTATGCTATAGCCTTTTCCCCAGCGGGGCCGACAGGCCTTAAAAATATTTTTTTTCCTTTCCCCTCAAATTTTTAAAACCGTCGGGGGGTGTGTTTTAAATTGTCTGCTTTTTTGCAGGGGGAAAGAAGAGATTTTAGTGATCGGAGATCTAAAGAAAGACCTCAGTGATATCACTTGTGAAAATAAAGCCCCGGGGCATATAAAGTTAACTTTGAGGGTTTTTTTTTCCTTGGTAGTACTAACCCCATAGGTTTTTAATAAAGATTTTAGTTTAACCAGATTGAAAACAACTGTGCAGTCATTATTAGAAGATCATTCTTGTTTTATTTTCTTTCCGTTTTGTTTTTTTTGGAGCGCCAGCTGATAAAGATAACTTCTTTTTTTGGGGGGGACCAAGGTGGAATTGGGGGTGAAGTGGGGAAAAAGGGCCCTTGGGTTTTTTTGTTTTTTTGATTTTGGCCCTTGTTTTGTCTTTTAAAATTTTATTTTAGAATCCTTTTTCAGGGGTTTGCCCTTTTGGGGAGATAAAGGGGCCCCACCAAAACCTTTTAAATAAAAAGCAGGAGTTTAAGAGAAATACTTTGCCCGTGATAGCTGACCTGTTTTACGGGGTTTTAGGGTTTTGGTTTTTTTTGTTTTTTATTAAAAGTCCATAACCACCCCGGGAAAATGTACCAGCGACATATCTAGGGGGTCATATCAAGTTAAGGTGTATGAGGGTTTTTTATGACATAGAAAATTGAAGGGGTTTTATTTCTGTGAAGATTAAAAATGAAAAAGGGGCTGGAAAAGGGGAGGTTATACAATTCTGGGAAAATAATTTAAAGGTGAAAGAAAATTTATGAATTTTTGGTTTTATTTTATTAAATATATATTAATTTCATGGAAACCCGGAGACCTGGGGGCGGGGAAAAAGCCACCCCCCCATCTGCAGCTGTTTTCCCCCGGGGGGCCAAACCCCAAAAGGGTGGGTTCAGCCCTGCTATTTACAGGTTTTTCAGCAACCCGTGTTGCTGACGGAAAAAAATTGGCTCCCCCCCCCAAGCCCAGGTCTTGTGGCACGTTCTACCCGGGGCGGGTCCCCTTAGTGGCAAAGACAGGCAACTACCTGTTGGGCCCTTTGTTTACAATCCCTCCCCCCTGATAAAGCCGGTAGGCTTTTCAAAATGACCCCCCGGCTCCTCCCCGGGGTTTAAAACTCCTTTTTGGGGCAAAAGTTTTCCCCCCAAACCTCAGGGGGGAAAGGGGCAACACTTTATGCACAAATCAGCTGTGGGGTCCACCATTTCACCCCCCACACTGACAAATTTACAGGGCAAGCCCCTTACCAAACCCGTGGCGAAAAACTTTCCCCACTCTCAACCCAATTTTTACCCCCTTCAGCCCCTAAGGTGAATTCAAAAGGGTATTTCCGGCAACCTTTACCCGAGGCAGTAAAGAACCCCACCCTCTCAGGGTCACTAACCCCTATGGGGCCGGGTAGGGGCCCCTAAGCCCCAACCCGCTACCTTTTGACTGAGGTTAAACCGGGACCACACTTCTCTTTATCCCCCGGGCTTTTGGCCCTCAATGATTATCTCCTGACCCCCAAACTTCATCTCTTGGCTACTAGCTTTTACCTGATTTATTCAGGACAAATTTGCTGCATGGACTCACTGAAAACCCCCAAAAACAAGCATGCTGAATTTTAGGGGTTCCCCCGCCCAACCCCATCAATTACTTAGGTTTTAAACCCCAAACAAATGGGCAGACAAAACCCCCTCTCCTAAACCCTGTTTTGACAATTTTGGGGCCCCCCCCCTTATTTAATGTCCCGGTGAATATTTTCCGTGCATTTCGTTTCCTTGGGGGGGGTTTTTTCTAAACAGCCGATCTTCTTTTTTCAGCAACGTGTGGAGTGTTTCCTGCACACCCTGTCACCATCTCTAAGGGGGAATACCAAAACCCCTTTATCCCTCTGAGGATACAAAAACTTTCACCCCGGGCCCCCCTGGCGCCCGAGCAAACCCCCTTTTTTTCTGGGTCTAGCAGTTCAAAATACCAAACACTGCAATCCCTTTTGCCCCTACAGTAAAAGCTACTGAAAATACAGCAAACATTGGAGAAAGTTACCTTAGCTGCATTTAAGGGCCCAGTATTACCATTTTCTTCCCTGCAGTGTCCCAATCTGGATTTTTTTTCATAGATCCCCCTTTTCTGAAAACACGATCAGGGGTGTACCCAAAATCGGGCCCTTTGGAAAACGTTTTTTTTGAAAAAGTTTTTTTTCATTTTCTCCCCCCTTTTCCCCTTTTTTTAAACAAAAAAAAATCCATACAAGGGGGGCCTTTACACATTGGGCGTGTCCATTCCCCCCAATGAAAAGAGACTTTAAAAGAATTTGGGTTTTTCCCCCGGTCAAAAACCCCCACACCCCATTAAATCCTAATTCATAATGGTTTGCAAAACCCCCACCACAGCGCCGGGGCAATCACCTTTTCCCGGGAAGGGTTTTCTCTTTTCAGGCAACACACTTGCCAAAATTCCCTTAAAACCCGGGAAATCTCTCTGGGAACCCAAAAAAAGCCCGAAAAACTGCGGGTATCCCCACCAAAGGGCACACCCCCATTAACCTGGACCCCCCAACATTGTAGGAGAGGAATCCTTCCCAGGATTCCCCGTTCCTTGGGAGGTGCATACTGAAAAAGGAATTCCTCTCTTGGGGAAAAAAGCAGTCCACAGAACTGGGGTATCCTTTCCCCGGGCATACATTACCTGCGACTTGGGTACTTTCCATTTTCACATTTTTTGTGGGGGTTTCTGGGGACCAAAACCCTTTTTTAACTGTTCCCAAAACATCCCAAAACCCCCCTGTAGAAAATTATATTCCCCCGGCCCCCCAAAAGGGGATTCAGAGGGCCCCCTGTTGGTAGGGGCAACCACATTTTGTTCCAAATGGCCCGTAGGGTAACCCCTTTCTCCAGATGGTTCCCTCCCCCAAAAAACACATCCTTTTGCAATAAACCCAAATATGTTTAAACCCCCAAACCCCTAGGGGGGAAAACCCGAGCTGCTCTTCCCGCTTTTGCTTTTAGGAGGTTTTAAAACACAGGGACCGTTTAATGGAGCCAACTCTTTTTGACCCAGCACCCCCCCCCTGCTCAAGCTGTGTGACCCGCTTTTGGATCCAGGCAGGTTAGTTTATTCCCCGGCATTTTTTTAAAAAGCAACCAAAAACCCCTTTTCATATAGGTCATAGCCCTTTAAATTTTATCAACTCTTAAGTCCACTGCTCTAGGAAATCTTCGTTGTCCATATTAAAAGGTTGTTTAGCCCCAAGGGCCCAAATCCCCATAAGATCATGTTTGGGGAAAGACCTCAGTCCCACCCGGGTTAAAACAAATTTCCTCTTGGACTTGATAGAAAAAAGGGCTCAAAACCCTTTACATAATTTAAAAAGGGAAAAGTCTTACCCGGTTTTTGATGTCTGAGTTTTAGTTGGATTTTGTCACTGTTTTTTGTTGCCATGGGGGGGGCCCGCATTCCCCCCTGGAGCTCCCAGGCTTTTTAGCTCAACCCCTTTTGGGCCCCCTTCTGAGAGGACCCAAACAGGAGGGAATAAATCCTGCTCGGGGGCACCTCCAACAAAGGTTTCCCCCTGGTGGACATTTGGGGAGGCTCCTGTTGACCCAAAATGGGTTTTCCCCTTTGGGAACGGTAGCACGCAGGTCCCCTCGGAAAAGTCATTTTCCCAAAGTGGACCCCCTTTTTTTGATGGGTGGGTAGGCCCCTTGGGCCCCAGGGGCCTCCGCTTTCCCGGGAGTCAAACGGTTTTGGGTTTCCCATAGCAACAGCCCCATCCACACCTCTGGAAAGACGGGCCCTTTTTCCTTGGGGCTTGGAACCCCAGGCCTCTTGGCAATGGACAGCCTTCCAAACACATGTCCCCATTTGTAGGCCAAACCGTTGCACCTTTTGGCCCGTTTACCTTTGGCAGGCCTTCCTTTTCCCCCCTTTTTTCCCCTTTGGCTCCCCGCCCGCAAGGGGGGGTTTGGGAAAATTTAGGTAAGTCCATTATTCCCCCCCCTGTTAAGAGGGGTTTACAAAGGCCTTTATGGCCCCAATTCCCGCCCCAAAAATTTCATTGGGGCTTCTCTTCTCCTGCCTCATGGTGGCGTTTACTGCTCCGTCCCTTCATAGACTGCTTCAGCTGTGCAAAGGGGTTCCCCCATGACCAAAAAAAAAAAAAAAATGTTTAGGGCCCCCCACACAGTCCTTTTTAAAAACTGCTTCTTTGTTTTTCAACCCAATTTTTTTTTGGCAGGGGCCCCTTATGCCGCATCCCCCAAACCCTTTGTTACAACCCCCTGTCTTGGCGCCTTTTTGGACCGTCTTTGGGGGTAAAATTTTGCTCACGGGGTTGGCCCCTTTTGGGAAGCGAAGGGACACCCAAAGGCTTCTTTTGGCTTCAGCCGGGTTTTTTTCATGCACAGGTTTTTAAAAATACAGCCCTATCCCCAAAAAGAACCAAAAAAAAACCCTGGCCGTTCCCGCCCTAATAAAATATAAATTTTTTTAAAATCTCTAACCCTGGCCCGGAAACCCAGCGTCCAGTAAAACCCCCAGCACTCAGTCACCCCCCTCCACTGGTTCCCGGGGTTTTTTCCCCAAGCCACGGGCAAGAGCTTGGTCCCCGTTGGCTCCAACTTCCCGGGAAAAAGGGGCCCCTCCCCCCATCATTGGAAAAGAAGGCTTTTTTAGCCCAAAAGAGACTGGGGCCAAAAACCCAGCCTGGGGAAACCCGGGGAACCTGGGACGCGGGGAAAAGCCACCCCCCCCTTGCAGCTTTTTCCGGGGGAACCAACCCATAAGGGGTGGATAAGCCCTGCCCATAAAAACAGCTTTTCAAACAACTAGTGGTTTTGACAGATAATAATTGGCTCCCCCCCCCAAGCCCCGGGTCTTGGTGGCCACGTTTTCTACCGGACGGCTTCCCCTTAGGGCAAAAAACGGCCAAAATACCTTTTGGGCACTTTGTCACTTTATTTATATTATATATATTTTATATATATATATTTATATATATTTTATTAAAACACTCACCCGGGCCCCTTTATTTGGTACAAACCCGTCCCAATCCCTTGACACTTCATTTCTAATTTGGCCCCAAACCATGGGGGGCAACTCAGAGCAAATTTTGGGGATTAAATGGTCAAGACAATCTCCTGCATTTCCCAAAACCGGGGCATCAGTATGGGAAGAAAGGTGATTTGAGTGCCTTTGAACGGGCATGGTTTTTGGGGCCCGAAGGGGCTTGGGGTTTAGTATTTTAGAAAAATGTGATCCCTGGGATTTTTCCCCACCAACCTCTAGGGTTTTTCAGAGAAGGTCCCAAAAAAGGGAAAAAAAATCCATTTAGCGGCAAATCCTGGGGCCCGGGAAAAAACCCTTGGGGTTTCCCGGGTTTAAAGGAGAATGGGCAGACTGGGTTGGGCTGATAGAAAGGGAACAGTGATCAAAAAGCCACCCCTTTCAACCAAGGTAGGGAGAAGAGCATCTCTGAACGCACAGTACGGCGAACTTTGAGGCAGATGGCTACAGCAGCAGAAGACCACCACCGGGTGCCACTCCTTTCAGCTAAGAACAGGAAACTGAGGCTCCAATTTGCCCAAGCTCATCGAAATTGGACAGTAAGAAGATTGGAAAAACGTTGCCTGGTCTGATGAGTCTCGATTTTGCTGCGACATTCGGATGGTAGGGTCAGAATTTGGCGTCAACAACAGGAAAGCATGGATCCATCCTGCCTTGTATCAACGGTTCAGGCTGGTGGTTTGGTGGTGTCCATGGTGTGGGGAATATTTTCTTGGCACTCTTTGGGCCCCTTGGTACCAATTGAGCATCGTTGGCAACACCTTTGTTGAATCTATGCCACGAAGAATTGAGGCAGTTCTGAAGGCAAAAGGGGGTCCAACCCGTTTAATAGCATGGTTGTACCTATAAAGTGGCCGGTGAGTGATTATATATATATAATATTATATATATATTATTATATATAATAATTATATATATTGCATCACACAAGTACGAAAATGAGAAGGGCTGGTGGTGAATCTAGTGATAGGAGAATGTTATTTATATGTTTGTTGTACGCTTCCAGTGCGAGAAGAAGGATGATTTGGGGTTTTTTTGTGTTTTTATGCTGATATTAATCCAAATGCCAATATATGGGTTTTATGGGGATCTTATTTTAATAGCAGTTAGATTATCATGTGATGAGTAGTGATGAGCGATTACGTTGACTATCGTCATCGGGTCGATAGTCGATATCGGCAATTATCAACAAGATATCCGATAGTCGATAATAGATTATCGCCGATGACCATTAAAGTCTATGGGAGAGGAACAACACCTTCATTATTACACCCAAACAGGGATGGAGAAGCTGAAATTAACATCCACAACAGTCAAATGGATACGTGCTACATCTTAGGCAACACACTTAGATTATAAAAGCCACAGAAAAAAAGTCACACACCATTCACTATCCCTGTCTTGTACCACAGCCTGACCCTTAAACCTGCATCACCCACAAATTAAAAAGTGCCAGAAGGCAGATGATTTGAACCATCATTTTACTTGGAACTGGACATTGAATATCCCTGTTTCCCGGAATGCAGCATGACCCTTAAACCTGCATGACCCCAGATTAAAAAGGGGCCGGAAAAAGGAGTCTTTCAACCACCATTTTAGTTGAACTGGACATTGACTATATCTGTCCTGTACCCCAGAATGACCATTAAACCTCTCTGACCCACAGATTAAAAATTGCAAGAAAAAGGAGTCTTTCAACCACCATTTAGTTTCACTGGACATTGACTATACCTGTCCTGGGCCACAGCATGAGCCCCAAACCTGTTTGACCCACAGATAACAAAGTGGCACTATGCTATTTTGTACAGTGACTGTCATTTAGTATTTTTTTTGGTAACTGACATTTGTTTACAATTTATTTAGGGAAGTTTTATTTATAGTTTTTCATTATTATAATTTTGCTTTTTTTTCATGTGTGTTAAATTACAACTTACACCCCTCCCTGCAGTTTTTAAAGATTTTTTTTACAAGTGTAGATGTGTTAATTCGTCCTTACACCCCATAAGTAATAAAAAAAGTCCTAATCATCCCAAAACACTTCTTAGTTGAGAAGACATTTGCCCTTCTGGCTTCTGAGAGTGATTCAGGCAATCAATTCAATGGTTTCATTTTTCCTCCAAATCCTTCATCAGTGATTAGGGACAGACTCCCCTGGAGATCAAATGATGCGACCCCATAGTGACTTCAGCCCCAGAAAATTTTAAGCCTCAAATGGTGCAATGTGTGTCCAGCCCTGGAGCCCTTTTTGACACTACTTAACCTCACAGAAATCACCTTTTTCAAAATCTGATTTTTTAGAGAAATTTGAAGCTCTCCTGATTGCCCCTAACGGTGAGAGCCAGTGCTGCCGTCAGCCATCTGTTAACACGGAATTTCGCTCCATGTTCAGAAAGATAAAAATTTGAGAAGGTATGGAAGAGTTTTGGAAAGTCTCTTATTAAAAGACTGCAAATCACAGCTATTCTCAAATCCCTCAAATCAAAAAAAAATGCTGGATTGAAATTTAAGTGCTAGGTACCTCTATCAACAAAGCTTGACTGACCAAAAGTGAAAAAAACACCTGTCTGAAATCTATACAGATAATAAACGGTGTTTTTGGCACCTATCAATTTACATGTGGTGACTACAAAATTGCTGTATTCAAATTTAACTGCAAAGTAGCTCTATCAACAAAGCTTGACTGACCAAAAGTGAAAAAAAACACCTGTCTGAAATGTAAACGGATAATAAAAGGTATTTTTGGCACCTATCAACCTGTGGTGACTACAAAATTGCTGGATTCAAATTTAACTGCAAGGTGGCTATATCAACAAAGCTGGACTTTGCAAAATTGAAAAAGAACACCTATCTGAAATGTATACTGATAATAAAAGTGGAGTTTTGCACCTAACAAATAGACCTGCAGTTACTAGAAAAGATCTGTATCCTAATATAAGGCAATGCAATGTCTAAACAAAGTTTTGGCTGTACAATATCCAGTATCCTTTATAGAGCTTGTCTGTGTTCGCCTGTGGGGGCTCACCCCCCTGTCCCCCTCCCCACCGTGACTTTACAGCGGTAGATGCTCATTTAAAATTCTCTGCCTAACTACCTAAAATCTGCAAATCTCTGATCTAACTAAGTTGTAAGGATCACAGCTAATAGTAGAGCTGTCTCTGTGAACAAATAGAATAATTTCGCTGAGCTGTTTGGCCACAAGCAGAGCGCACGTCCTACTGCTTTGAGATACTGACACACACTGATCATGAACAGGAAGGGCTGTTCTATGTAAAACGAGGTCATGTGATTTTTCCAGCCAATCGCAACCATACACATCCCAGTCATGACGTCGCACACACATCTCACCCTGCTCTATTCTGTAAGCTGATTTGCTGGCCGCCAAAATGACAGGAAGCACCAAAAATGGCGCGATCTTAATAGATGATGCACAGATTTTAATCTAAATTATCGCATGATCTAAAAAATCCGATCAACGTAAATACCGTGCCGATTTCAACTTTGT
>JAODAL010083843.1:0-11113 GCA_025379985.1 Phyllomedusa bahiana
TGCCCTTTGCCCCGCCTGCCGCCATCACCTCCACTCCGTCATTGTGCCACTCGTGGCCTACTACTGTTTTCCCCCCTCCAAAATGTAATTTCCACTGCTGCCTCATCTCTTGCCGTGACCCACACACTGTTCATTTGCCACTGTCGACCTCATGCTGCGCTCGTTGATGCCGTCAACCCACACTGTGTCATTTGCCATCTGTGGCCTATCCGGGTTTTTGCCACCCCAGAAAGTCATTTGCCACTCTCTACCCATGTGCTGTGGGTCCCCCCCGTACCACCACAACGAGGTGTAAGCCCCGCCCGGGAACGGGGAATCTAAGGTTGGTCCCGTTTCACCCGACCCGCGCAAACGGGGTGGGCTTGCTGCCCGGGAGCTACCAGGGGCGTTACCCCTACGGACTTGCTTCGGGGGCAGCCGAATATAAACGTTTGGGGAAAAAAATTAAAAACAGGCTTATTGGGGGCAGCAGAAGGTCAGGACAGGCGCCTATGGGTTTGGGGGGGGGGCGGAGACGGGCAGTCAGGGGGCGAATTTGTGGTCAAGAGACAGTACGGGGTCGGTACACGGGAAAAACAGACAATAGGGAACGCTTTTTTCAAAGGGAAGGCCTAAAAAATCCGCAGGGGGTGGGCGGAAACGCCCCGGTGAAATAGAGGAGTCCCGGGAATTACCCATTACCGGGGCACTGCCCCTTTAAATTTTTACGACGCGCGCCGGGGCCCCTTAGAGCAGGGGGTTTTCCCCTGCCGGGTAGCAGGGGGGATGCGGGGGAAAAGGGGCCGGCCGGGGGGTACCGCGCCCAGGGGGGCGAGTGCCCCGCCGCCCCAAAAACCCCTCGGGGGGGCACCAAATTTTTGGACAGAGGCGACCGCCCGGGCCCGCAGCCCTGGTCGCAGGCGCCGGCCGCAACAGTACCCCCCCCCCCCCTTACCCACCCCTTTTTCCTGGCCTGGAGGAATCTCTGCAGCAACTCACGGTCCAGGATGTTGTCCTCCGGCTCCCACGATCTCTCCTCAGGACCAAACTCCTTCCAGTCGATCAGGAAATGCCGCCTTCCCCTGATGGTCTTCATGTCTAGGATCTCATTGACAGTGAAGATGTTGGCAGACTCCGCTTCAGAAGATGGAGGAGTGATCCTCTGGGAAAAGCGGTTCAGGACCACAGGTTTCAACAAGGAGACATGGAAGGAGTTGGGAATTCGCATTGTGGGTGGGAGCCGGAGTTTATAGGCAGCCGGGTTGATGCGAGCGAGTACTTCAAATGGCCCTACGTACCGGGGGCCCAATTTGTACGAGGGGATCTTCAGCCGGATATATCTGGCCGATAGCCAGACCTTGTCGCCAGGCGAAAACACTGGGGAGGGTCTTCTGTTTTTGTCCGCTTGGACCTTCATGCGTGCGGACGCGTGCTGCAGAGACTGGCGCGTCTGTTTCCAAATGGACACCATATCTTGGGCAAAAGTATCCGCTGCCGGCACCTCCGATGGTGGAGACAATGGTAATGGAGGGCGGGGATGCTGGCCATAGACGATGAAAAATGGCGAGGTACCAGTGGATTCTGACTCCAGGGAGTTATAGGAAAACTCTGCCCAAAGAAGTAAGCTGGCCCAGTCATCCTGTCGAGCCGAGACAAAGTGTCGTAAATAGCCCCCCAGGATCTGATTGATTCTCTCCACTTGGCCGTTCGTCTGCGGGTGGTAGGCGGAAGAGAAATCGAGGTTCACCTGCAACCGAGAGCAGAGGGCCCGCCAGAACCTCGACACAAATTGGACCCCCCGATCCGAGACAATATGCTGAGGTAGTCCGTGTAGGCGGAAGATGTGGAGAAAAAACTGGCTGGCCAACTGGGGGGCAGACGGCAGTCCTGGCAACGGGATAAAGTGCGCCATCTGAAATCCATCGCCACATGAGTCCAAGGGGCCCTAGGGATGGGCAGAGGCTGGAGCAAACCCGCGGGTTTGTGGCGAGGAGTCTTGTTACGAGCACAAGTAACGCAGGACTTCACGAAATCCTTGATGTCCCTAGCAAGTTCTGGCCACCAGTAAAAACGGGAGATTAGGAGGAAAGATTTGCGTGCTCCTGGGTGACCGACCACTAGAGAATAGTGCCCCCATTTCAAAATTCTCCTGCGGAGCGCAGGACGGACGTAAGTCTTCCCCGGAGGCACCTTTCACAGATCCACTGGAGCCACAGAGATCAGGTGTTCGGGGGAAATTATATGATGGGGTGTGCCCTCCTCACCCAACACATCAGAGACACGGGAGAGCGCATCGGCCCTGATGTTCTTCTCTGCTGGCCGAAAATGTATCTGAAAATTGAAGTGCGAGAAGAAGAGGGACCACCTGGTTTGACGTGGGTTGAGGCGTTGGGCCGATTGGAGGTATTGAAGATTTTTATGGTCGGAGTAAATGGTGATGGGATAGCGTGCACCTTACAGAAGATAATGGCACTCTTCTAAGGCTAGCTTGATAGCCAGCAACTCCCTGGTCCCGATGGTGTAATTTCTCTCCGCAGGGAGAAGGTCTTGGAGCACAGGTGACCATCTTTGCCTTTAGGTCCCTTCTGCGTAAGAATTGCGCCAGCCCCGACCGAGGAGGCATCCACCTCCAGAAAGAATGGCTTCTCGGAATGGGGGGTCTGGGCCGGAAGGGCGCAGAGGGCAAAGGGTTTCCTTTTAACTAAAAAATTCCCTTTTTTTCGGCCTCGGCGCCACTGCCTGGGATTGGGTTCTTCTTGGTAAATGATAGGCGCCCCCAAATGGTAGAAAAAATTGCAAATAAACTAAAACTTTGTAATTCGAAAAGCCCGGGAAAGCTTTTGGAAAGCCCCGTGGGCCTTTCCCCCCCGGAGGCCACTCAAAACACTGAAAAATTCAGGATCCATCTTCCCCCCCGGGGTCCAAAGGGGACTTAGCCCGGGGAACGGGGGGCGGGTCTTTTTAAAGACATTTTTTAATTTAGGGGTAGGGGTTGGTTGGAAATTAACCGCCCCCAACCCCCAGGGGGGACATAGAGCGTTGATCCCACATCACAGAGAAAACCAAATGTCATCAAGGTAACCACGACACTTGTTTAGGGGAAAGATATCTTCAAAAATTTTTTTAAAAATCTGGGGTTTGCAACCAAAGGGGCATGAGGGAGGATTTTAAAATGTCCATCCCGGGTTTTTAAAAGCATCTTCCACTATCCCCCCCGGCAAATTTCAATAGGTTTGACCCCCTGCAGGTCAAACTTGGAAAAATTTCTTTGCTCCACGAACCCGGGTAAAATTTTGTGATCAGGGGCAAGGATAGCTTTTTTTTCAAAGTGATTTTTTAAGGCCCCAAATTTTACGGGGTCGTAGAGAGCCATCTTTTTTCTCACAAGAAAAATCCTCCCCCCGGGGGGGGAAAGGGGATTTGCGTAAAAACCCCTTTGCATTTTCCCCCAAAATGTGGGTTTGAACCATTGGGCCGGGGTTTCCTGGTACCACAGGGGGTTTAAACCCCTGCCCCGGAAAAGGGAACGGGTTTTTCCCGGAAATTTGATCGTTGGGAAACATGGGGGGCAAAGAGGGGGAAGGGGTTCTGGGCCTTTGCTTCTCCAAAAACGTCCCAAAATTTCCCGGTTTTTCCGGGGGCGACCGGAAGGGGGCCGGGAGGAGGGTTTGGGGAAAAGGAACGGGCCACCGGGCAAGGTGCCACCAGAAAAGATTCCAGCGCCCAGGTCCCCAGCGCAAAAACTTCGCCTGTTTCCCAAATTTAAGCGGGGGGAAATCGCTGCACCCACCGGAACCCCCAAAACAATCGTTTAAAAAGATTTTCCCTGCACGAAGAGGGAAAACTTCCCCTTGTGCAAGGCCCTCAAGTGGGGGGTCCCGGCGGGTCCTTCCCGGGGTTTGGCGTCCCCCAACCAGCCCCCTGTGCCCGATGATATCCCCAACGGCATCTCCATCAAACCCACGGGAAGCTGGTCCCCGGGATACAAGGGGGGCGGGGAAAAAAGGGGGTTCCCCCGGGGGAACTTTGTCCGGGAACGCGGGAGCCGGAATCCCAAGCTCAAGTCACCCCTTATCCCCACCCTTTAGTCAGGCGTGGAATTTAAAGGGTTTCCCTCCCCCTACAAAAGTTTGTGGGGGTTTTTTTCCCCCCCGGGACCATTTTGGGGGCAAGCAAAACAGCTCCTCCAAAAAATGACTGGATTTGGCCCCAAGCAGACATACCCTTCTTTCCCCCCGACGGGAAAATTTTTTCTCTAAAATTGGGGTTGTTTCACCTGCATTTTTTCCCCCCCCAGAGGTTAAAGGGAAGCCCCTTTTTACCTCGGGAACCCCCGGAGCCAGGCTTGGCAGAGGGGGGGGGGGTCCGCCGGGTTCGCGATTTTGGGGCAAACCCCTTTCCCTTTTGACGAAGCCAGTCTTTTGGGGGGCCCAAATTTATTAATTTTTTTTAAAAAGATGGGCAAATCTCTTTCTCCCAAGGGGGCCGTTTTAAAAATTTCGGGAAAAGGGCCCCTTTCTTAAAGGTGGCGCATGGGGGCGGGTTCATTCCGGGACGCTCCATGCCGGGGTTCCCGAAATTTCCCAGCTTTTAACTCCGCCCTGAATTTTCCCCGGGCGATTCCAATTCCTTTTTACAAAAATTTCCCGTGCTGGTTCCTCAAAGACACTGGGGGAATTCAGAGGGGAAAGGGGCTTTGCAGGGCCGCATCCCAGGATGCTCCTTCCCATAGAGGGTAGCCCGGGCCGGGGGCCTTTTCCCCGGACACCAGGCTACCACAAATCCCCCTTTGGGAGCTTTCAACGGAAGGGCCCCCCAAATTAACTAAATTGTGCTGGTGCACTGGGTGGGGGAACCCCCTGCAGAGTTTGGGGGTCCCGTCAAATTTGGCGGCAGCGCCCAAACGGAGTTTGGGGTTCCCAACAGCCCCAGTGGCATCCCCGGGGCGGGAGCCCCCCCACGGGAGGAGGTGGGGGGCGCTGGGGGGGTGACATTTCCCTGCACCTTTCCCGGGGTTCACTAAGCTTTCCCCCTGCGGGGCCAGTTGTCTGTGGGGGGCCAAAAATTGCGAGAGGGGTCCCCCACACTGGGCAGGGGGAACCTTTCGGGACCCAGGGCCGGATTTTAACTTAACGGCCCCCGGACTTTGAAGGGATCCAGGGACCCCCGGGCAAGCGATGGTGAAAAAGCCACCCCGGGAGGGAAAATCTAATTGGTTTCCCGGTTTAAAACCAGAGCCCGCCCAAAGCTTTTGGGACTTCTCGGGGGGAGCCTACCGGGCCCGTTCCCCCCATGATTTGATTGCGGTGGGCAGCCAAGTTTAAAATGGGGGCAAAATTTTCGTAAGACAGGCTCGTATTTGGGGACAGGCAGAAGGTCGGGACGGGCGGAAAGGGGATTCTTTTCAAGAAAACAGTAGGGGGAAGAAACGGTACACGGTAGATCAGAACGGACAATGGGGAACGCTTTCTCAATAGGAAAGGGCCAAAAGACCCGGGCGGGATTTGGACAAAGGGGCCCAGGGGGAAATAGGGCACCCCCCGGAAATTTACCCAATTCCCGGGCACTGCCCCTTTAAATTTCCAGACCCGGGCCGGGGCGCGCCCCTTTTGGGAAAGGGGGTTTGGCGTGCGCCGGGCCAGGGGGCGGGGGACCCCGGGTCCCGGGGGGATTTACCGGCCCCCCGGGGGGCGAGGGGCCCCCCGACACCCGGGCACGGCGGCACCTGTCCGGGGGGAAGGGGCCAGACCGGGCCGACCCGCACCCGGGGTTCGCGGCGCCCCGAAAAACTCGTTTTTTTTTTTCCAGCTTTGCTCCCATGACTTTATAGGCTACATTCCCCCTTCAGTTTTTTGGCCCGGTTTTTCCCCTTTAAGTGCCCCGGGGAATTTTTTTATGAAGCAAATTCTAAGAGGGGAAAGAAAGTCATTGCGTGTCAAAACTTTATTTAAATGGCACAACGTTCAAACAGCACCCCCGGGCCTGTAAATTTTGGAAAAAGTGTTTTTAAAACGTGATTCACCCCAAGAAATTTCAGAACAAATTTTTTTTTTTGGGGAAATTTTCCAAAGGAGCAAAACCAATTTCGAGAATTTCCCCCCCAACCAAAAACAAAAATATGCATCAGGGGTTCAGTTAATTTCTTTTATAACGGGTTACTCAGTTTTTCCAAATCTAGATAGAAACGGTCTCAGTCAAATTTGGATTTTGACCCAGCCAAATAACACAAGGAATGGACCCGGCAAATTCCTGCTCAAAATCCTGAAAATGCTCTTTTGTTTTTCATGGATTCAAAGGGGAAAGGAAAAACATTGTCACCCTTGTTTCCCCCTCTTTTTTGGCACCCCTGAAACCCAGATCCTTTTTTCCAAAATTTACAAAAAAAAAAAAAATTAAAAAAGTTACACATATTGGTATTCCCTCATCTAAAAAAATTTCTGATGTTTTAAAAAAATAAATTTCTTTTTTCCATATTTTTAAAACCATAAAAAAAAAAAAATTAAAAAAAGTCTAAATTAATTTTTTTCCCTTTGCTTTTTCCACTCCCCAAAATTAAAAATAAGGAATAAAAGGGGGGCCCAAAAGGGAACAAATGACCCCATTTATCCCAAATGGAAAAATTTTAAAAAAAAACACTTCAGCCCCGCAAAAAATTGAAACCCCTCAAGCAAGAAAGGGGTGGACGACCTTTTAAACATCCACGGTGTGATATCCCTAAATTGGGTTTTCCCCCAAACTTTTCCCCCTATTCGGGTTTACAGTATTTGAAATTATGCAACAAAGGTAGAACGGGATTTTCCGTAAACATTGATACACAAATTTTTTGGTACAAAACCCAAAATTTAGAATTCATAAAAGGTTTTTAAAAATTTTAAAACTATATAAAAAATAATATTTTCACAAAAGGAAAATGTTTAAAATGAAAAGACCTTTTTTTTTGTTGGACCATTAACCCCTTCCCGGGCCGGGACCCTTTTTTTTCCTCTCGCCCGACCCCTTTTTTAAAAATTTTAAAGTGCCCCTTTTAGGTTAAAATTTAATTTTTGACATTTTAAACCTATCCATGTTTTTTAAAGGAAAATTTTTTTTCCCTTTACCCTTTTACTTTAAGTTATTTAAAAAAATTTTGGTCCAAAAAATGCTTGTTTTTTTGGGGGAAAAATAAAAAAAATCTTTGGAAAAATTTAAAAAATTTACCAATTTTAAACTTAAAAAAAATTTTTTGAAAATTAAAAATATATTTTTCCACTCAAAATTATAAAAAAACTAGCATCACCATATGTTGCTGTATTTGGGCCCAAAATTTTTTAAAAAGTCTTTTTTTTTTTTTTTACGACTTAGGGGGCTTAAAATTTGGTAGAAATTTTTCAAATTTTCAAAAAAAAATTTGAAAGAAAACATTTTTTGGGGCCCGTCCAGTTCTAACTTGACTTTGTTTGACAGTAGTTAAAAATTCCCCCCAAAAAGCATCATCTAAGAAACTACCCCCCTTTAAAAAGTTTTAAAAACCCCCGCATTTAGGGAAATTTATTAACCCCTTTGGTTTTTTCAGGAAAAAAAAGAAAGTGGAAGGAAAATTTCAAAATTTTACTTTTTTTGCAGATTTTCAATTTTATGCATTTTTCACAAGAATACGGGAAATGTAATTGGGGAATGGGGAAAAAATTTTTGATTCCCCCGATTCTGCCGTTTTTTATGAATCCCATATTTGGGCCCCATTTTTTTATTTGGCTCAACCACAAAGCCCCGAAAAGGAGGAGCCTACTTTGGGGCCTTTTGGGGCTCATTTTCATTACGTTTTTTTTAGGGCCATTTTTAGTTTTGCGGACACCCTAAGGTGCTAAAAATTTAAAAAAACTCCCCCCAAAAAAACCCCAAAATTGGGAAAATAAACCCCCTTTAAGGGAAAATATTCCCCGGGGGGTAGTGGGGCATATCGACCCCACAGGTTTTTGGTTCCCCAAAATATTTTTAGCGTTAGGTTTAAAAATTTGGAAAAAAAAAATTTTTTTTCCCCAATTTAAACTCAATTTTAGCTAAAATGTTTTTTTTTACAAGGCATCCTGGGTTTAAAAAAAACCCCCAAAAACCTTTTAAAGCCCAAATTTTTTTCCCAAATTGCCCAAACCCTACATTGGGGGTAAACGCTGTTTGGGGGGGGGATGGCCCGGGGGAAAAAGGGGGGAGTGTTACTTGGGGTTTTGGGGAAAGCCCCATTTTTGGTGGGCCCTGTCGCATTTACAAAAACCCCAAAAAAAACCCAAACAGGGGAAACCTTCCAGAATCACCCCCAAATTTTGGGGTTCACACCCCCATAGATCCATCTAGGGGTGTATTGTACATTTTTTTGGGGGCACAGGGTTTTTTTTCCCAAAATTTTTTTTTTGCATTGGCTACGAAAAAAGAGGGAAACCAGTCCCGCCCTTGTTTTTTGGGGTTCCAAAATTTTTCAGCGTTCCCCCCGTTTCAGTTCAATGACAGGGTTCTTTTTCTATGGGGGCGGTACAATAGCAATGAATAGATTTTATATAGTTTTTTTTTTTTTTTAAATTTCTTTTTCACAATAAAATAGGGGCTATAAAAAAAAAAATTTCGTTTTTATGTTGTCCTTTCTATAGCCAAAAAAGTTTTCAGTTTTTTGTATACGGGAGAAGGGGGGTTTTTTGGGTTTTTTTTGGGGTATTGAAAGTTTTTTTAAAACCATTATGGGGGGGGAAAAACCCCTTTGGGCACTTTTTTTTATGGGTTTTTTTGGGGGCATTTTTAACAAAAAACACTTCCTGGTATTTTGGGGTTTTTATTTTTTTTTTAACCCGCGGTCACCGTCGTAAAAAGCGACAAGCTATTTTTACTCACAGCGAAAACGATTTCCCATACCCCAATTTGTATTTTTTTTTTTTTGTTTTATGGGTTTTAAAACAATAAAAAAAACTTTTATTCAAAAAGGGAAAAAACTTTTGCCTCGGGCCAAAAGTCTGGGGAGCCTAAAATTTTTTTTTTTTTTGTGTACGGGGCTGGTGGGGCTTTTTTTCGGGGTGATTAAATTTTTATTGGTATTTAATTTTTTTGGGGGGGCCCGGGCCCTTTTTGGTTTAGTTTTAAATCCGTTTTTTTGGGAAAGGGGGGTGAAAAAATACTGCCCAAACCCCATTAAATGTTTTTTTTTTTTTTTTTTCCACAGCACTCACCGTGCATTAAACCATGACCCGTTAGCTTTACTCTCAAGGGGCGATAAAATTAAAGGGGATACCCTATTTATATAGTTTTTTTTTAAATTTAAAAAGCACTTTAAAAAAAAAAAAGTGTTTTTATTTTTTTAAATAATTTTTTTTTATTTTTGGGGGGGAATTTGGGGGGTTTTTTTTTTTCTTTTTTAAGGGGGGCCCTAACTTTTTTTTTTTCCTATACAGAGACGTTAAAAAAAAAATTTTTTTTTTTGGTTGAAAATGACGTTTTTTAAATTTGGGACAACTTTCTTTTTTATGATTTTTTATCGCTTTTAAAAAAAAAAAATGTCTGCAAAGGTTCCCAAAAAAACCCCAATTCTGTGACTGTTTTTTTTTTTTTTGTTTTTTACGGGGGTTCACCATAAAAGGGGTTTAAATTTAAAGTGACCCGAAATTTTTAAAGGGGATCGTTACACCCCCGATACCCCAAAATGGGGAAATTTTTTTTTTTTTTTTTTTGGGGGGATTGGGGTTTTTAAAGAGGAAAAGGGGAGTGTAGTGTTTTTAAATTTTTTTTTTTTTTGTTTTACTTTTTTTTTCTTTTTTTTTGTTTTCTTTTCACATTTTTTTAATTTTCCCCCGTGGGGGTTTTTTTAAAAGCAAATCCCCCCCTGGGGAAAAAACAATCATTAGATTGCCCTTTTTAAGAGGCGATCTGTGCACAAACGTTTTTCTCTGGGCATAGGTCGCCATGGGGAAATACACCAAGCCCACAATCTTGTGGGGATGCTGACTTTACCAGGGGCTAACCCATGGGATTTTTCCCGCTTCCCAGGGTTTGGGAGGAACGGGCGACGGCATTGGGCCCCGGGGCCCCCCGAACGTTGGCAGAGGGGGCTCAATCCTCCGCCTCGGCATCATTATCCCGGGGGCCTTTACAGGCCCGCATAATGGGAAAATTGGTTTTTTTACCCGGGCCGGAGTTTACTCCGGGCCGGGTTAATTTGGGGGGGTGAAGCCAGCGGTTTAAATTTAAACCCCTGGTTCCAGCCGCATTCCCGCGGCTCGCCCCCAAAGCCCCGGGTATCGCCAGGGGGTTATGCAAAAATCCATTTGCGGGGAAAGTCCATTCCCGGGGTTGGGTTTGGCATACGCCCCAAAGTCGGGAAGGGGGTTAAAAAACACATCTTGTTATCACAAAAAAATCTCTCATATTTTATTAGAAGGGAAAATTTAAAAAAGATGGCTCTTGGAAAGGGGGCCCAAAAATAGAATTGACAAATTTAAAAAAAAAAATTGGTCCGTAAGAAAGGGTTTAAAAGCTCCAACAACCCTATAAAAATGCTTTAAACATAAGGGGAAAAAAATTTTAAAATAGCTCTTTGGGAAAAATTTTAATATAAAAATTTTGGCCTAAATCACCCCGATTTGATTAAAGGGTCTTCTCTCCTTAATAGGGAAACTTTACAAAAAAAAAATTTCAAAATTTATATAAAAAGGATTTTTTCCTATAACACTGCAAAATTATAATCCCCTTTTAAAAAAAAAACTTTTCTAAAACATCTAAAAAATTTTCTTTCCCAAACCCCCATATACTACCCAACACACCTAAATGATTTCGCATACTTTAAAAATCTTTCCCTCTTTGGGGTAACCCCTGAAAAGGACGGCCCCCTTTTTTTACCAAAATAATTTTCACTGGGTTTTTAAATGTATTACAAATTTTTTAAACCCCAAACTTTTTCCCCAAAGCGTTTCCCCCAAATTAAAATTTTTTTCATCAGGGGAATTTAAAAAAAAAATCCCCCCCGCTGTGGAAAAGAATACCTAAATACAAAAGCAAAAAACATCAAGAAAAAGGGGGTAACAACCCGCCAGGGTTTTAAAAGAAAAAGTTTATAATTTTCTTTGAAGCTGCCCGGGATAAAATTTAATCCTCGCAGCCCCCCTTTTTTTTGCTTCACCCA
>JAODAL010083844.1:0-11113 GCA_025379985.1 Phyllomedusa bahiana
TTAGGTTTTCTAAGATATTTTTTCTAATTTCTGCAGGGGGTTGGGGCCCGGGAAAAGTAAATTCAGGGGCGGTGGGAACGGTGAAGAGAAAAAGGGAAAAAAGACCAAAAGAAAAAAACATCCTCAGATAGGACTCTCCGGTGAGTACTTAATTTAGGGGTTTGTTACCTTTATAGGTCAGGCTGTATTCACTGTAAGTATGTGCCGGGCTGGTGTCTGAGTCTATGGGTTCCCCCATATTCGGTGTTGTAGGTTATACCTGGCTGGTGTCCTGCCCTCTATGGGGTCTCTAAAATGGGGGTGTTTTTGGGTTTATACCTGAGCTGGGTTGGACCTCTAATGGGGGTGTTGTAGGTTATCCTGAGCTGGTTTGACCTCTATGTGTTCTCTAATGGCAGGGTTTGGGTTTATACCTGAGCTGGTGCTGACCTCTAGGGGTCCTATAGGCGGTGGGGTGGGTTATACCTGGCTGTTGTCGACCTCTATTGGTCTATAGGGTGGTGTTGTAGGTTATACCTGAGCTGGTGTCGACCCTCTATTGGGTTTCTTAAGGGGTTTGTGGGTTTAAACCCTGAGGGGTGTTGGCCCTCTATAGGGCGGTTTGAGGTTTTGGGCTCCAGTAAAGGCCGGTAAATTTTCATTACATATGTGGGCCCCCCAAATAAAACTCCCCTTGGGCCCCCAACTCCCACCCCGAAACTGACGGGGCATCGCTGTGTATTACCCTGACTGTGACATCACTGTGTGTATTATCCCTGTACTTGACATCACTGTGTATTACCTGTACTGTGACATCACGTGTGTATTATTCCCGTATTTGCTTTCCTCTGGGGCCCTTTTTTTACAGGAAGTGCAGGGCCACACTTTAAGGATCTGCTGTGAACATCTTGGTACCAGATACCACTGGACACCTTCACAATTCTAGGCAGGGGTTTTTACTGCTACGGCTGAGTAATGTGTATGTACGAGGGTCTGTCTCATGAGATTGTGACCTGACACCATGAGGAATTAGGGATAATACAAGGTAGATTCCCACCTGTACTTGGTACAATGTGCTTAAAAAATCCACTGAAGATACTGAGCCCCCTTTTGTACCCATTTCAGCCATTTACTGTATAATATGACAAGTGCAGGATGCAAATGATTTCATCAGTAAAATAATAATGTCACCACATTCACACCGCTTAAGCCTGAGATTTATTCAGATACTAGGAACATGACCAAATTACAGGTGCTTACAGTGGTCGCATGCAAATGTGTGACCCAATTCTTGTCCCAGTAAAATTTGATATGTTGAGTTAATAGAGGCGGATTATGAGGTGATCGCTCTGTGATCATGAGGTTTCCATTACTGGTGTGGTGGGATGGATGAGGTCACGGCTGAGATCATGGGAAATCCCAGCATTGGTGGATAGCACTATAAATTGTATGGCTTCATTCGAGAGGATATCACAAGGGGAGCACTGTCCACAGAAGATAGACGTCAAAAATGTGTCCACCAAGATCGACCCTACTGGTAAGTGATGGGGAGAAGGAAAGAAGGGACGGTATAGGCCAGAGGTGGTTGCTAAAATAGAAGGCTGGTAAGAGGTGGAAAGGGGGTAATAGATGTATATGTATACGTAAGTGTAGATGTAGAAGGTTGTCCAACATGGTAGTTACCTATAGGGGGCGACAGGGGCGTTATTCCTTCTTGAACCGGGGTGAAAAAAACATGGGCCCGGAAATGAAAAAGAGACCCGCAGCCACATTAGTTACTCTGAGCACTCGTGTTGCCTATTGAGGTCTCTGTTTGGTTTAACACTGCTTCGACTGAACTTTTGAGTTTGGATGTCCAGAACCCAAATTTTGTCTCTAACCCTATAAATTATCTCCAACCCTGTCCCGTATGCTAACCCTAAGGGTTTGTCCCCACGGCACTGGTTTTCAGTCATTTTCAGATTTGAAAACCTTCTGTACAGCAACTGTTAACCTTTTACATGGATTTCAATAGAAAATCGGTTCAGCAGTCCACACTGCACGGATTTTCCGCTGGACGTTTTTTTTTACACCGCTGTCGGTCCGTAAAACCTAGAACATGTTCATTCTTCCACCCGGTTTTCAGGCAGAAAACCCCAAATGGGGTGTGGGGGGGGGCCCGGGTTTTAATTCGCAAAAACCACCCCCCCACGTGCCCAAAAAAAAGACCCCAAAAAATGGGCAGAAAATTGACCTGTACTTGGTCTTGGCCCGGTTTAAGGGACCCGAACCCTAGCCCTGGCCTTTGGGTAGGGTTTTAAAGGTTTTTAAAAATGTTTTTTGGGGTTTTAAATTAAAACCCCTCCCGCATTCCTTCCCACCTTTTTGTATGATGACGGAGGGACGCCTATTGTGCACTGAGAATAATATATTTGTTTTCATGTATAGCTGTACACTTCTATAGGCTTTCATTTACACGTTGGGATAAAATCAACTGGATGTGGACATTTTATGGTCAAAATTGCACAAATTAAACACGGGAATTTAAGGGAGTCCCCCACTTACAAAAATGCCCGGGCTTACTTTTGGGCCCCCGTTACAAAAATTTTGGGGGGATGGGGTTTGGGATTTTTTTTGTTCCATGTTTCCACAGCGATAGTAATTTTGGGGAAAAACAAGTTTCCCGCATGGGCCCCTGCAGGGGAAAATGTGAAAAAAGAGGTGAAGTTTTTTCTTAACAGGGGACAACAGCAAAAAAGTGTAAAAAAACCCCTTTCCCCGCACTATCCAAAGCCCAAAACAAAAATGTTGTACTGGAATTACTTTAAAAAATATACCCCGTTTCCCCATTTACATACAAATTAAACGTAAGAACAAACCGACAGTCCCTATCCCATTCGTACTGCCTGTATATAAATTGTGGGCTAATGGGCAGCTAGGCACCAGCGAGAGGCTTTTTTTCGGATAATACAGCAAGTTTATTAATATCTAATCAGAAAGAAGGACATCTAAGAGGTATTTGGTCAAAAATGTGGATTGTCCCTCCAAAAGAGGATCACTTAGGAGTTTCCGTATCACTCCAGTCCTGGTGTCACTTTCTGTGCAAATTTTCCCCCTGACACTTTTCCGGTTTTTCCCTAGGTTTTCCCCCCAAATCAAACCCAAAAACAAAAAGTGGGCATTGAACGGAGTGCGGCATTCCCCAAAGCACTTGTTTTTTTCCCAAACTACATAGAAAAACCTAAGAAAATGGATATATTCAGAGGTGGCATCATGGAGTTTGGGGGGTAAAGCCTTAACCCTTATCCTAAACCTAATTGATGTTTAGGGTTAGGATTTATTTTTTGCCAACTTTTGACAAGATTCGATTCGGGCCTTCTCAAATCGCAACTCTTAGATTCAGGGTACCGGAGTGACACTGAAAGGTGAGTTAGCCCCTGAATCCCTTAAGCCCCAGCCTTCAAAAGGCCTTAAAGGGGTTGTCTCATCTCAAAGTTTCATAGGATTCAAGAATGAAATAATGCTATTTTGCTCCACACTTCCGGGTCAAGCTTCTTAATAGAATGAGCCATGTATTCAGATTCCCCCAATTAGATAAACCTCTGCTGTCAGACCGGGAAAAGTTCTAAGTTAAAGTAAACGTAGTAATTACTGTCTTTTGTCTGAAAGATAAATAACACACAAGCCTCAAAAACAAACTGCCAAGACCTGTGTGAGAGGTCACCATGCTTTCAGATAGAACAAACAGCGGGGGGGGGAAAAAGTACAGGGTGGGGGCCACTTGGGGAACCAGAGAGAGCACAAAAGGGTGATAAACACTTGTAGCTCCTCAACAAAAAAAAGAACAAAGCAATATTTTTGGGAAAACGTCTTCATTTAGTGTTCCCTACATGTAGCGAGACAACCCCTTTAATGACCAGCTAATTTTTTCAGTTTTTGCCTCCCAGCAGTTATAACTTTTTTATTTTTTAAGCAATACAATTGTAAGAGGACTTGTTTCATGCTGGAGAAATTATATTTTTGGGGGGCATAGTTTAAGTTTACAAATAAATTAATGCAGAATTAAAAAAAAAAATAATTGTTTTTCTGTATTCATTTTTTTTTTAATTATTAGATTAATTCTACTAGTTACTATGGTCTTGTAGATACCTGATATGGATGTGGGTATTATTTGTTTTTATAATGTAGGCACAGTTTTTTTTAATTAAATATTTATTTTTATTTTATTTATTTTTACACTTTTTGGTTTTTTTTTGCTTTTTTTTAATCCCATTAAGAGATAACCATTAAGAGATAACTATGTAACACATTTTCTATACGTAGTAACTCCTGTATGCTAATACTTTAGACTCTGTGTCAGTATGATGCAGGCTGTAGCCAGGACAACACACAGTGTGTCCTAACAGCAGGCTTCCTATACAGAAAGCCCTGCGGCTACTCTAGGGGCGACATGTATCAAGCTCGAGGCATCGGAGTGGCACGTTTTTTTCCCCCGATTTAAAGTGAAAGCTGCGCCTCATTTATGTCGGCGCCACGAGGTTTGCTCATAACCTGTGGTTTAAAAGTTCCCTTCGCCTCACCGTGTGTGGGGCGCAGTGGGGGAACAGAAAGGACTGCGCCTAACATGTATTCCGATTCGAGACAGGCTGGAAATCAGCGAAAAGTCATTAAACATGTTAGTGAATCGCAAAAAGAGTTGTCTTTCAAATGAATGAATGAAAAAAAGGGAAAAAACAAAAGCTGTCAAAAAAGAGAATAAATTTAGTGAAACAGTGGATTATTTAAAATTAAAGGAAAAATATATAAGATCGAAAAAGAAATACATCTCAGCTCTCAGCTCCGTGCGGCATGGAGTATGATTCAAATAAACGTTTTTATAAAGTGTAAAACATTCTCTGTAAAAGAGCTCAAACCTTCTAAAAAAAGACATAAATAAAATCAATAACAAAAAATCAATAACGGCGCAACATCAGGAATTGGGATATTGAGAATTGCCGGGAAATACAGTAATTCAAATTCTGTAAGCTATTCTCATTGGTCGGCAAAAACCAACCAATCAGAATAGGAGCGACAGTGACCCATTATAACCTATGGAGAAGTATTGACCAATCAAAGGAAAAGGCGGGACAGTTCAAAATACAGTAAAAAATGAAGAAAAGAGCTGATTGGTTGAAGTAGCGGGGGCTTGGCTATCCCGGCCAATCAGAGCGCAAGCTACTTTGTCCCATTGTAGTCTATGGAGAGATGGGGGCAATGAAATCTCAGCTCCGTGAGGCATGGAGTATTAGGAAATAAATCATTTTTATTTGTTTATTTTCGTCACCCCCATATTATTAATCATTTTATATAGAGATCGGTACAACTTCGTGAGTCTTATCATTTTATTTCGGGCATGTACAGTTTTATTATAGATTGCATTAGAAAACCCATAAGAGCATTGCTCGCTCTTCCATTGGCCCAAATAATCGCGCCTCTTTTAACTTAGCCAATCACAAACAGAGCTCGCTCTGCTTTTCTTTTCCCCATAGAACTCTATGAGAAGGTAGCTCAGCCGCTGATTGGCTAAGCTGGACAAGCCCCTCTTCCCCCCAACCAATCACAGTACTAGAATATTTCCCATAGACAGTAATAACTTTTAGGGCGCCCTTCTATCGCACCCGTCTTTCTCCACTCAAAATAGATGCACTACATATGATTGGTGGATTCATATCTGCCGCCTGGGCTCAACCAATCAGCTCTTTTCTGCCTTTTTTTTACTGTATTTTGAACTGTCCCGCCTTTTCATTTGATTGGTCCTTTGATGAGAAGCGCTAACACAATTTGAATTACTGTATTTCCCAGCAATTTTCTATATTGCAATTCCTGATGTAGCGCCGGTCTCGGCGACAAACGCGCTGTTAGAGATTTTATTCATGTATATTTTTAGCAGGTTTTTGCTTTTTTTACAGAAATGTTTTACATTAATAAAAACTATTTATTTACAAAAATTACTCCATGCCTAGGGCTAAAATTTTCATTCCCCCCATCTTCCATAGACTACAAGGGGAGAAAGGGGAGCTCGCGCTCTATGGCCCGGGGGATACCCAAGCCCCCCTAGTTCAACCAATCACTCTTTTCTGCTTTTTTAACTTATTTTGAACTGCCCCCGCCTTTTTTTTTGTTTGGGTCAATACTTCTCCATAGGTTATAAGGGTTCACTGTCCTCCTATTCTAGGGCTGGTTTCTGCCAACCAAGAAAAGAGCTTACAGAATTTAATTACTTTTTTCCCCCGAAATTTTCAATATCGCAATTCCTGATGTACACTGGCCTCCCCGGGGACAAACCCGTTTTTAGGGGTTTGATTGATTTATGTTTGTAGAAGGTTTCAGCTCTTTTTCAGATGTTTTACACTTAATAAAAACGATTTTTTGATTCATACTCCATGCCGCACGGCGCTGAGATTGAATTCATTTGCGATCTTATTTATTTTTCCTCTAATTTTAAATGATCCACTTTTTCAATACATTTAATTGTTTTTTAGACAACTTTGATATTTACTTTATTTAATTTAAAAAATTTTATAGACAACTCCCTTTTTATTCTTGTTACTGTTTTTAAAAGTCGCCTAGAGCACATTTTGCCCCATTCCATTACGTTCCCCGGGTTCACTTCGCCTCCCCCCGGCTCATTTAGACCACACAACTAGTCTGCCGTCGGAGCTGGGGGACGCTGCAATGGCCCCCCACTTTGCCAACCCCCCGAAAACATTCATTTCCTCAAAGGAAATTCGAATTGCCGCGCCCACCCCAAACGCCCCACCCCGCACCCATTGCATCCCCTTTCCAAAGTTAGGCCCCATCCAAAGTGGGGAAAATTTTTCGCATCTCGCGTCCACCAAAAGGGGTTCGGGAAACGGGGAGGGGCCCCCGTTTTTGCCAGAAAACAAAACGCAACTCCCCCATCATTAAAGTCCCCCCTAGGTTTCCAGGCTGACTTGGCAGACATTCCCCCGGGGCTCCTGTAAGCTAATACATAACCCCTTTTGTCAGTATGGAAACCGCAGGGGTGCCCCCAGGGGAACACATAGTTGTCCTAAAAAGCAGCCTTTCCCCCACAGAAAAGCCCGTGGGGGAAATCTTTGGTTTTCCAGGGGGTGAAAAGTTCAGACATTCCCCAAAGGTGGTTTTCAGGAGGGCCTGGGTTTATTTCCCAAAAGCAGGGGGAACCCCCCCATGGAACATGTGGGGGGTCACGGTTTTAAAGGGTTAAAAAGGGGGAATTTCCCAAAGTTTAACAGAGGGGTTGCTCAAAGGGAAAAGAGCTGTTTCCTACAGCTCCAAACACAAGGAGCCACAAAAAACCCCTTTTTCCCTTCCCGCAAATGACCCAAAAGCTTTTTCCCCCCTGAGACAGATTACCTTTTCCCCCCGCCCATCCCTCAAAAGTCGGCCGGCCGGGTTTTTTAAAGGGTTCTTTAAAACCCTAAAAGTCCCTTGACCCTTCCCCTCCTTAAAAACCCACATAGGTTCTGGGTTCATTTTTTTTTGCAACTTTTCAACCCAAAAAAAAATTTAAAATTTTGGGAAAACTCAAATCGCAATGTTTTGATTCCAGTCAAATTTGGGTCCAAAGCTCAACACTCATGTGCACTACGTGGCACCAGTATTTTTTTACCATCAGATGGATATTGTTATGTCTATAGCTTATGTCCGTGTCCATCAATAACCTCTCTGTCCTCCTGTGTTTCAGCTCCCCGGTTTTCTTTTGTTGCTTTTCCCTTTTTCCTTTAAGGGTTTTCCCCATTTGGGAAAAAATTTCCCCTTTCCCCAGAGAACTAATCCTAACACAAAATATGAAAATCAATCGGGAACCCCGTCAATGCACATTTATCAAGGCTTTGAAAAAACCCTGGGGGCGGGGCTCCCTCTCACCATGGGATTTCAGGAAAAAAAAAAGGCCGATTTTCCCACCCACATTGTTCAACTATCTTTGGTTGGGCCTATATAAATACTTAGAAGATCTATGCCTAATTTTTTATCCCTTTTTGATTCCCCTTTATAAAGTGATGGGCCCCCTTTAAGGGCCCCCCCCCTGTTTTTCCCCCATGAGGGAAACTAAAGGGAAACTCCACCCCACTTCTGGTCCTTAAAATTGGGACTGTTGGCTGTTATGAATTTAGTGACTTAGAAATTTGTATACTTGGTGACAGCGCAATTTTTAGGAGGATCATCTTATGAACTGGGTCTTCTAATGGGCGAGTTTAAAGCAAATTTGCATTATAAAGGGGGTGGGGCTTCCAAATATTGAAATGTAAGCAAGTGGAAGAGTAGTCTTTAGGTTTGCTACAGTGTATCAGTGCTATTAAAAGTGATTTACATTGTAGCTGCCTGCTGTTGTTTGAGAAGGAGGAGGTCAGAAATGTTGCAGAGCATCTGGCTGTAAACAAGAATTATTATATTCAGTGGAGCAAGCAGAGATCCTGAAATAGAAGGAAACCCAAAACATGATAAGTTGGTAATACTGGGTTACATTCATTATTTTTTTTTTCTTTACTTTCAAGCAAAAAATCCAAAATTTTCCCTGGGGGGTGCCACAATCTTTAGCATTTTGGTCAGACACACCCCTAAGAGTCTAAATGACTTCCCAAAATGCATTGTATTTGAAGGGAAAAAACTTGCCTTGTACTGGGTGTCCCATAATACATTACAGCGAAACATGCTCTGCACGACATAATATAAGGAAAAAGGGCCTTTGACCTGAGAGCTAACGGGAAACCACATTTTGAAATTCGGTGGGTGAAATTAGAGTAAAATTTAAAAATTCAATGAAAAGTAATATTAGAATATAAGAATATAATAAGATATAATATTAGATATATTAAGTAATATAATAAGTAATATTAGAATATAAGAATATTAACATTTCTTCTATATTATAGATTGACAGTTGTATTTTTTTTTTCTTTTCCCAGACTGGATGTAGATGAAAACAGATACCCCCGTGTCATAGCTGAGGCAATATGCAGCCATGAAAGCTGCCTAGACTCAGAGGGTAACCAAGATCTCAGCAAGAACTCTGTCCCAATCACGCAGAATATACTAGTCCTTCGTCGGGAGGTGATAAAGTGTGTCCAGAACTTCCGCCTGGTGTACCAGACAGTCACTGTGGCCTGTACCTGTTATAAACCTAAAGTTGTTTCATAAACCAAGATAATTGCATTACTCTTATAGAGATATAAATGGGTTGTCCGACACCCACCACCTGAAAAAAACCCCACATATAACTTGTCTTCATTCATTTTCCGGTGATGTTTTCTATGTTAATTTGTTCTTTTCCTGTGATTTATGAAGCCTCCTTTCTCTGCACCCTTTTTTGGGGTTTTAAAGCAATTTCCCCCGTTTTAAAAAAAATAAAACCCCAGATCCTTTGCTGTACTTTGTCTTCCTCCCTTCCAACCCCAGTCAAAGTCTTAAGAGGCAGGACCAAAACAGCATTGCTTAAATGGCTGCCCTGAAAAAGCCACCTATCTTTCATCACCTGATCTCTTGGGCTCTACACAGAGCTGTTTCTTGTGTCTGGAGACACAAAACTATTCAGCTTCCGTCCCCCCCAAGCTTTGGAACTGCCAAAAATAAAAAAAAATTAGATTATTAAAGAGAGATAATTTAGAAAATATTATCTATTTCTTGGGTAACTCTTTTTATATTTAACTACTAAAAAAATTTTTAAACCCTCCCTTTGAAAAAAAGTGATATAACCAAAACACAACTCTCTATTAGCTTTTACAAAGCCCTTGGGAAACTAAAACCCGGCAGCCGGGGTCGGTAAAAACCCCGTTTTAAGGAGGCGGTGATTTGAATAGAATCTTTGCAGCGAAAATAGGACCGTGGAGCTCCCTAGTTTAAGTGCTTCCAAGTACTCTAAGGATGTATTCCAAAGTGTTTCGTTTATTATTAAAACCGTGGAGATAGCTTACATCCCCACTGATATAAATCAACACTGTAAGCCTAAGGCCATGTTCACACGGCTTAAAATTGGACGTATTTCAGTCTGTAATTACGCGCCGGAGTGCGCAAATTACGGCTGGAATACGTCCCAGTCATTACGGTAATCCACAGTTCTCATAGAGAACTATGGATTACGTCTCCTCTCCCTGCTCGGCGAATACGCCGCGGGGGGAGATAAGTGACATGTGAATTACCAGCGGCGTATACGCGCCGCTGGTAATACAAGTCTATGGGCCGGCGAGGTGCCGGTCCCCCGCACCTGCCCCCCCGCTCCCCCCCGGCCACACGTCGTAATTGCGGGGCATATTTACGCCCTGCAATTAAGCCGTGTGAACCTAGCCTAACGCGTTTCGCGCTACAGATTAACTCTTCATTAGTGCCATAACATAGATTCTAAACTGGCAACATTTATAATGATAAGTACGAGACAATTGGACCTTCAAGCTGTCCATCACCTTACACCGAGTTCTCTTTCTTCCGGCGCTCAAAACAGATCATTGGAGAAATTAGCTGTCCATCAAGACTTTACCACTCCTTGTTAATGCATCAGCAATACATTTGTATATCAAGTTAAAATACATGAGTGTATAAGCATAATAAAGCAGATTATAAGATACCGTAAATATCTGTATATGTTGGTCCCCACAATAGAAAAGTATCTATCTATCTATCTATCTATCTATTTTAATCATCTATCTATCTAAACTATCTTATCTGTCGTCTGTTCTGTCGTGTCCCGTCTCTGTCTATTATTATTATTATTTTTAATTTATTTTAAAAACCCCCATTGGTTCCAGGCGCTGTACATTCGAGGGGGTTACATACATAACATAAGTCAAACGAGTACAGTGATAAGGGAAAATGACAATTGGCACGACAGAGGGAGAGAGGACCCTACCCGCGAGGGCTTACAATCTACAATCTCATATCTATCTGTTTGTCTGGCTATGTCTATCTGTTTGTCTGTCAGTATTTCTGTCTAGCCATAATTTAATATGTTTTCTATAATATGTATTAGATAATATTATGGAACAGATTATAGCAAAGATCATATCATATTATAATATTTTTTTACCTATTCAGACAAAATAAATGTTATTATAAAGGAATGTATCACCAATATTTTTTGCTACTAATTAAAACAAGAAAAGGATGCATAATCTTTTTT
>JAODAL010083845.1:0-11112 GCA_025379985.1 Phyllomedusa bahiana
ACCAGTAAACGGGTTCAAGGGAATAGAGGCGGCTGATGGGAAAAATTAACAACCTATATGCAAATTATATAATAATCTTATCTTATATTGGTTTATTTAAACAAATACAATGTAGTTAAAAGCTACAGCCAAACTTAAAAGACCAGAAAAAAAAGGGTATTGAAAAGGGGTTTATAAAACAAAAATCTGTAGGGAATCTGTGAAGGCTAGGCAACCCAGCATTACATTAGGTCACCTGAATAAACCATAGTTGAGGTCTTGTTAAAACCATCTCAAAAGGGGGGGAATGTTGGGGAATCATCCTTTTGCTTTACCTCCATCTTGTATCCCTTCCATTTGTGTAATTCATTTATAAAAGGATTTTAGCACAATTTAGAAGGTAAAGATGAGTGATATCTCCATTATTCTTGGAATGTGCAACATTAAAAATTTCTTTCTTACTAAGGGCCACCAGAAAAAACAAAGAAAGAAATTTCCATGTCTCATATCTCATTGAGCCCCTTAAGAAAGACATAAATTTAATAAATATCTCACTGGGGGCGCCTTAAAGAAATGTCTAGTTTTATGAAAGAACTAGTATATTTTGTTATCCGCATTTTTTTTAAGATAAGACAATTGGTAAGTTTTATGTTCTTCTATATTTTATGACCCAATTGAAAACACAATTTATGACTCGGGCAGAAGCCAAAAAAAGGTTTATAACCAATGCATTGGAAATAAACTCAGAATTCATTCAGACAACCACTGTGTATGTGGTTTGTTTGTTCCATTCAGGCCTGAATTATACACTAAATTTGGAGCTTATACAACATACAAGGAAACCATTGATTTCCCTATCACATTGGAAACAGTGCCCCCCGAACAACCCCAGAGGCTCTGAAGACTTTCCAGAATCAGGCCTCAAGGGGAAAAGGAAACCCCTGGGTGAAGCCCCCGGGGCCAGCCAAACGACGGGTTTTTGGGGGGGATAGAGGCTCGCCTCCCCGACTTGGTTTCCCATGATGCCGTTCCTTAGATAACTTCCCCCTATATTGGGAAAGAATCCATGATAAATTATCAACAAACAGTGGATATTTCCCGGTTTTTTCCACTACGCCATAAGGGAATGCCCTCTTCCGAGTGTCTTGAAAATAACCCGGGCATGGGTTTAAAACCCCTGTCAAATTACCCCAAAAAACCCTTTTATCCTTTTCAGTGAGTGTAAAAGGGCTACATACACTTCCAAAGGGTTTGGGGCCAGAGTATGCATTAGACCATAGCGTGTTCCAGGTTGGGTCAAAAGCCACCCCCATTGCCAAAAACCACACAAAGGCCACCAAAAAAAAAAAACAAAAAAAAAAATAAAAAAAAATAAAAAATAATGACCCAATCTCTTATCGATATCGCCTTCCTGAAGAAAATTAATCGAAACCGAGGTACCCATTTTATTTCAAAAGGTAATGTGATTCCCCCTGACTTCATATTTCAGGCCTGCAAAAAAATTTTAATAAGGTGCATAAAACCGTTTTTCTTCCATTTCCAGACCTGGATGCAGACACGGGGACACATGATCGCAACCAAAGACTATGTAATGCAAAGAAACAAGTCCGGGAACTTTTATACATATTTGAAGGGCCGTTCCAATGTTACTTACTACTAGTACTTTTTTGGGAAACGGGGAAGAAAACCCAAAGGGTATCGCCATCTTGAAGAAGGTTTTAAAAACAAAAAATAACGGATGCCGTGGGGTGTCCCCTTTTGGTTATTGATCCCCGAGTGGAGGGGTAAATAGGGTGAATAATGAGAACCAATGAAATAAGCCAAATTTTACAGACATTACAAACCCCTTAAAATTTACGATTTTCTGGGTAGGGACTCCCCCCTCAACTGCCCCGTTAAGATGGCAAATTTCCCCAAAATTTGGTTTGTTCACTTCGCCAATTCTCTCTGCAAAAAATACTTCGTTCCGAATTACTTTTGGACGAATCACTTAAAAAACAGCTATTTCCACTGCCAGGCCTCAGGTGCTTTGAACATTGTGCCATGCTTAAATATGAGAGGGCTTGGTTTGGGTCTCATACAAGATGTGTTTTAGTATGACCCAGTGACCGCCGTCGTTCTTAAAATCGCTTCACCTTAAAAACCCTGGGGACTTTAAAGGGGAAAACTGACCAAAAAATGAAGGGGGGGAAAGTACCTGATAAAGTCAAGGGGAGCGACAGTGAAAAAACAACTGAGGGGCCCGGGGGCAACATCAGTGACAAGGGGTGGAGGGGACGGGGGGGGCAAACCACAGAGCATGATTTTAGAAAGTGGCACAATGACAAACTGGGGGTGTTTAAAAACAATAGGGGGCCCAAAGAGTGGCACAATGACACATGTGGAGTTTACGGGACAACACACAGCAGCAGAGCAGACAGTACACAAGACATTCTAAGGTGGGAAAAACAGGAGTAGGGCCCCAAAGTGGCACAAAGACACAGGTAGGTCACGGCAGCCACCACAGCAGCAGCATGGGTCAGACAGTGGCACAATGACAGAGGTTAGGTCACGACACACCACAGCAGCAGCATTAGCCCCGACATGGGACAAGACAGGTTAGTCCCCCCGGGCCAAAACACCACAAAAGCATATGAGGCAGACAGTGGGACAATGACACAAATGTTAAGTGTCACGGCCAACGCAGCCACAGCAGCAGCATGAGGTCATACAGTGCGCAATGACAGAGTGTTGTAGGTCACTGCATCAGCCACAGCAGCAGCATGAGGTCAGACAGTGGCCAAATGACAGTGTGTATGTCACGGCAGCAGTCACAGCAGCCGCATGAGGTCAGACAGTGGCACAATAACTAGTGGTGAATGTCACGGAGCACCACAGCAGCAGTATGAGTCAGTACAGTGGCACAATGACAGAGTGTAAGGGTCCCGTGACATCACCCACACAGCAGCATGAGGTCAGACAGTGGGGGGGCACAATGACAGTGTGTAGGTCACGGCAGCAGCACAGCAGCAGTATGAGTCAGACAGTGGCACAATGACGGAGTGTGCGAGGTCACTGCATCAGCCAACAGCAGCAGCAATGATGACATACAGTGCACAATGACATTCTGGAGGTGGCAAAAACAGGAGTAGGCCAACCGAGTGGGGACAATGACACAAGTGGTGGAGGTCACGGCAGCAGCCACAGCAGCAGTAATGAGGTTCAGACAGTGGCACAATGACAATAGTTGTGTAGGGTCATGACATCAGCCACAGCAGCACAGAGGTCAGACAATGGCACAATGACAGTGTGGGTAGGTCACGGCAGCAGACCACAGCAGCATTATGGAGGTCAGACAGTGTGCTCAATGACAGAGTGTGTAGGTCGACGCCAATCAGCCACAGCGAGCACAGCATGATGTCAGACAGTGGCACAATACATTCCATGCAGGTGGCAAAAAAACAGATAGGCCACAGAGTGGGACAAATGCAACAGTGTGGTGAGGTCCCGGCAGCAGCCACAGCAGCAGCATGAGGTCAGACAGTTGCAACAATGACAATATGGAGGTGGCAAAAACAGGATAGGCCACATAGTGGGACAATGACCACAGTGTGTGGGTCACGGGCAGCAGCCACAGCAGCAGCATGATATCCAACAGTGGCACAATGACAGAGTGTGTAAGTCACTGCAGCAGCCACATGCAGCAGTATGAGGACAGAACATTGCACAATGACAGAGTGTGGTAGGTCCCGTACATCAGCCACACGCAGCAGCATGAGGTCAGACAGTGCACAATGGACAGTGTGTAGGTCACGGCAGCAGCCACAGCAGCGAGTATGAGGTCAACAGTGCACAATGACAGAGTGTGAGTCACGGCATCACCACAGCAGCAGCATGAAGTCAGACAAGTGGCACAATGACAATTCTGGAGGTGGCAAAAACAGGAGTAGTGCCACAGAGTGGGACAATGACACAGTGTGGAGGGGTTCACGGCAGCAGCCACAGCAGGCAGTATGAGGTAGACAGTGGCACAATGACAGCAGTGTGGTAGGTTCACGACATCAGCCACAGCAGCAGCATGAGTTCAACAGTGCACAATGACAGTGTGTAGGTCACGGCAACGCAGCCAACAGGCAGCATTATGAGGTCCAGACAAGTGGCACAATGACAGATGTTAGGTCCGGCATCAGCCACAGCAGCAGCATGAGGTCAGACAGTGGCACTATGACTTTCTGCAGGTGGCAACAACAGGAGTGGCCACCATAGTGGTACAATGACCCACAGTGTGGAGGTCACAGGGCAGCAGCCACATCAGCCATCAGCATTAGGTCAGACAGTGGCACAATGACATTATGAGGAGGAGGCAAAAAACCAGTAATAGCCACAGAGTGGTACAATGACACGTGTGTGGGTCACAGCACAGCCCCACAGCAGCGGCATGAGTCAGACAGTGGCACTAATGACAGAGTGTGTAGGTCACGTGACAGCAGCCACAGCAGCAGGCATGAGGTCTGACAGTGGCACAATGACAACAGTTGTGTAGTCACGGCAGCAGCAGCTATGAGGTCAGACAGTGGCACAAATGACATTCTGAGGTGGCAAAACAGTAGTAGGGGCCACAGAGTAGCACATTGACAGAGAGTGAGGGTTGACGGCGGCAGCAGCATGAGGTCAGAGAGTGGCACAATGACATTCTGGAGGTGGCAAAAAATGGATAGGCCACAGAGTATGCACAATGACAGAGATGTTGTAAGGATGACGGTGCGGCCGAGCAGCATGAAGGTCAGACAGTGGCACAATGACAGAGTGTGGATTTGGGTGGCATACCAGTCCCTGGTAAAGATGGTTGGGTGGCAAGATGGAGAAACTGTCAGCAGATGTGTGCATCAGGCGGATGGCGGCATCAAAATTAGTGGCTGAGTCAGGTAAGTTTGAAACCCAGACTCATTCACACATTTTGTGGTGAGGCGTCATGGCTGATGTAGTCTGACGCGCTAAGCATTGGTGTCTTTAAATCCTTGCCGAGTCCACTCCTGATTCACTTACAAAGGTCAGTCAGTTCCAACATTACCCTGGTACAAGTGGGTTATCCTTGTGGGTAACGATGGCCCCCGCCGCACTGACATCCGCTCTGTATGCCACATTAATTGGCCGAGCAGGACAGCGGTCTCCACTGCAAACTCGGCAAGTTGTGGCCACACATCCAGTTTTTGTGGCTGCCAATTAGTTCCAGTCCAAGCGATCATCTAACTGGGGGTGTACAGGAGTGCTGTCCAAGTATGCCCACCACCTGTTGGTTCAGGGTCTGCTCAGGTCCTGCTGCTGTCTGGCGACAGCCCTCCTCACTAGGCGGGTGAGAGTGAAGCTGCTCATCAGGGACTCCAGACCTTAGGTTGCTGCTGATTGTGAGCTGGTACTGCTCCTACCCCCCCACCTCCCCACATGCAGCCGCGGCTTTAGTACGTGAGCGCAGAAGAAACCCCCCGGTCAGACCTGTCAGAGGAGGGACGATCTGCAACATAGGCAGCGGCCAACTGACTATGGAGGATTTTCCCTATAGTATTTGAGTTTGTCCTCCCTCTCAATAGCTGGTGAAAAAAATGCTCCCTTTTGGACCAGTTACGAGGGTCCAATAGGGTGGAGAGCCAGAAGTCATTCCTCTGCCGGATGCTGACTATTCAGCTGTCACTCTAGCCAGGCAAAAATCAGCAGGCTGCGGGCCATCTGCACAAGTGGACCCGAGGGGATCCCTGCCTCATCTCCACTGTATACTGCCACGGTTCTTGCGGTCATCTGCCTCGTCTTCCTCATCCTCCATCAACCGTCCTCCAGTCTGCTCCTCTCTCCTCCTCTCCCTTGTCACCTGGGTAGAAAATCCATCTCATGTCACCAGACAATGCTTCTGCTCCAATGTCCTCCTACTCCACCCATTTCAGTCACCACCTGACTGATGTGGCCGCGAATGTAGTCGCCACTCCTCCTAGTCCCCTGTCCAGACACATTTTTCAGCATCTGTCGCAGGACATGAAGCAGTAGGAATGACGTTATTCATTCCCGTAGGTTCCTGGCGACTGACATATATGTGCGAGTCCTCAATGGCCTACACAAACGGCAGTTGTCACGCAATGACTGCCACTGGCTGACACAAATTGACACAGGGGGAGTACTCCTGTCCGCCTGGATTATCAAAAAGGTCGATAATGCCTTTCTCTGTCATACAGACCGGTCCAAACATGGCAGCTGGAATTCCAACGGGGGAAACATCGCATTAACAAGTGTGTTGGGGGAGGCCGTTCTGCCGCTGACACTCGAGGAGGTGTTTCCGGGCAATTGTAGGAAGGATGAAGTGCATGCACAGTTTCCTGCCAATTCAGAATCTTACTGAAGATCGGTGGAAGACTTCAGAACCTTTTCACACCAGATTGAACAAGCGCGCCCATGCACGCACATGGACCATCCCTCCTCGGTGCAGCGCGGACAAACCATGTTCCTCCCATTGTCCGTCACCATGGTTCCGTATTTGCAGTTGGTGTGCGGAGAAAAAGCCACACGTCATTTCTTGCTGCATGACGCGGAGCAGTTCCTCCCCTGTGTGACTTTGTTCGCCGATTCAAGCCCGGTGTAAGAACTTCGTAACACCGCTGTGCCCTAACACATGTGGTATGATGAGCAGTACTTGTGGAGGCTGATATGTGTGGTGGTGGTGAGGAGGGGGAGGCGGAACCCCCAATGGCGCAGGTGCCGAGCAGTTTGACATCGTTGGAGTGAGAAAGCTGCGTCACCTGGTCCAAGTGTTGGGTGTTCCCTGGGCCGGCAGCACTTCACCCAGTTGTGCCGTAAGGACATGTACTGGCCCTGACCGTATAACAGCTCCAGACTCCGCGCTTGTCCGACACCTTGGAACAGACCGATAAGCTCAAGACTGGCCCACCTTCCCTGTTTCTACATATTAAGAAGTGCAGGTACCTAGCCTTATTGGAATAGGAAATTAACGGCTTGGAACTCTCCATCTCGCTCGGCCCCAAGCCATTAGTTTCTCTGAACGTGTGCAGAGTCCCACCATTTGGAAATGGGAGGGACTGCAGCACCAACAACTTGGACAGGAGTACGGTCAGCTTCTGCACCTTAGTATGGTTGTGAAGCATACGTTGGTCTCTTTGCAATCCGCCTACGCTGAACGACTGCGAGCGCCATGAGTAGCGAGGACAAGAGCATCTGGACCGGTAGATGATATCAGATGAAAACAGCTCCCTTCTGCAGAGGTGGTGGTAGCCGTTGACTGGCTGCAATGGCATTGCTTTCCACCGTGGGCTCTCTGCTGCTGCTGTTGCTGCGGCGCAGGATGGACCACCACATCTGAGAGCCACGTTATCTCCCAGGCCAACCGGATGGTACCTGCAACGTGTTGAACGCAGGGCGTTGGTGCCAACGATAGTGCCTCCCTGGCCACCGTATCACTTTTATCTGCCACAGATTCTACGAAATACCCCTATTTCGGTTCCTCCGGTGTCTTAGCAAAGAACTGCCACACCGCCGAGTTCGGATTATACCGCCAACACTCCGCACAGATTGACTACTGCCGCCCGCTGCCAACCGGCTCGCTGAGCCCCTGTGCCGCTACTTTCTTGGACCTGCGAAGCGGTTTTTTTTTAACCCAGTGTGCCCGCTTGGCTGCCCGACCGTTTACACAGCTGCTAATCCATGCTGACGAGTGGAGTCACGGCCCAAGACCCACTTGCTGCTGCGCCGCTGCCTGAACGGGCAAGCAGACCGCTCTCATTCTCCTGACGATGATGAAGCCGTTCCTCATCCCCGCGGTTCCAAGTGCAGTCTGGCTACATCATAATCTATTGTGTGTTTTCATCGTCACTAGAGGCTGTCCCCTCATCACCATCTTGGTAGCCAGAGGCCCTGACCCCACACTAACATGACCTCCCATGCCACTCTCAACATCTAAACTGTTGCCGGCCAACTGCAAGAAGCAGGGATATTGGACCCATTTCTTCGCTGCGCCAAGTAGCTGCTGACTGCCCTCTCAAATTGATTCAGTCCTCACTAACTAGTTGCGCTGAGCCCAGACAACATAGTAGATCTCTGGCCTGAGGAACCGGATGGGACAGAGGCCGGTTGAGGACAGGTGAGGGCCGCTGACTTCCGCTCCCGGCCATGCCAACAAGGGTTGTGTTCTGACGTTCCCACCGACTCTTAGCTGGGCGTTTGTCAGATGTCCTCATGGGAGGAAGTGGATGACCCTAGTCAACCAATCAAGAACCCTTGGGTTCTAGTCAGCACACGGCCTCTAGATTACAGCGGCAGTTGTGGCCTCACCCGAGTGACCCCTGCTGCGACGTCCCCTTGCTGTGCTGTGCTGGGCGACCTGGGCCGGGAATGTTTGTGCGTCTGCCAACTCGAGGGAAGAGGCCTGCCACCTCTCTGGCTGACATATGTTTGTATCTAAAAATGTACAGACACTTTTGTGAAGATATCTGTATATGATACACACCCTGTATTGACTCCAAATGAACCCCAAATGGGCAGGAAAAATTTACTTGTATTAGCCGTATTAAAAAAAAACTCTGGTATTTTATTGAATATTATAAAAGCACAAATCAGCTTATTTTAAAACCTTCGGATATGAATATTGCTACAGAATATTCTTCTGTGGCGTGAAAACAAGGTTTCTTTTACTGAAACAACTGCAGAACAACGCTTAATTATCCCCTGGATAAATTGTGCAAAAGAAATTGGAGCAGCCACAAACTACTACTTTGTAGCTGTTTACAATTTGTGTGTTTTCTACGCTACACAACAAAGAAAAAAAATGCAATAACTTCGCTTTGTTGAATTATGGTACATAGGGAAATTTTATTTTTGGCGGAGAAAAAGACCGGGTTTCTTGAAGTTCACCACAGCATCAGAACAACGCTTAATTAACCCCTGGATGTAAATTGGCGCAAAAGAATTGAGCAGCCAAAAATAATGGTATTTTGTATTGTAAAACGCTGTTTCTTAAATGAATACAACAAATACTGGCTTAGAGATATCCCCCTTGGATATTCAATGTGCTTGAGCAGATATCATAAAATGTATTATTGCAGCTGCAGATTGTGGACGCACACTGAATTCAGATCCAATACCCCAAAAAATCAGATATAGAACACTTAGTACAAGTCAGTCTCTGGAGACCAGCTCAGATCATACTACCCCACAAAAATCCTGTATAAAAAATCCATTCTCAGTAAGAGCTATCATAATCAGCTGCGGCAAGCACCTTCCCTGATCAGTACATAGTAGAGGAGTGTGAGCTCCCAGCGTCGCGCCTGACTTACATAGTGGCGGTGACGTCACAGAATCCGCGCCGGTCTCTGATTGGCTTCATCTCTGCAAATGTCATGCATGCAGGCCCAGTTGTAACGTCCCATGGGTCTCGCAGCCATTTTTTTATCAATCAAAAGGCACAACTTTTATCATCAACACCGAAGTACACCCAAACTTCGACGGTATTCGTTCAGAACGAAGTTTTCCTGAAAATTCTAAAAGAATTCCACTTCGTTAGAATCAATATCTCCCAACCTACGCCAGTATACAAATTAGCTCATCCGCAGTAACAATAAAAGAAAATAATGTGAATGGGAAGTGTTTTGTAACTCTTTAGCCATTTAATGATACTAGATTATAGAGGATGTAAACAAATGGATTCTTCTTTAACTATAGCAGTATATGTAGTGTATAAAGTGTTTTTAAGTTTGCAGTGTTAAAATTATGCGAGAATTGGGAAAAGAACCAATATGAAGTTTATTGATGAGTGACAAATAGTAAACGGAACTAAAACCTGTTTATTTTTCTCATTTCTCTTATGTAACTCCATCTGTGATCCGATTGAATTCGTATGCGGAGTCTCTTCTTTCTGAGGATGCTGGAGGAATATTTAGGGGACGATGATTACTAAAAAAATCATTCTCAGGCAACCCGTCGGCCTGGGCAACACCTGAAGAAACTTCAGCTATCCCCACCTTGGATTGAGGACCCAGACTCTGCAAGAAGATTTCCCAAAGGGGGCCCTGTGAAGGATTGAGTCAGGAAAGAGTTAACGCTGAAATTCTGCTGAATTGGACAATGTCTGCATTTACCATCTTCAAGGAAACCTGAACAATGTGTGTGTTTGCAGTCTTCAGGACATATATTTGGACAACTGGTTTTAACTTGTTCTACTCAAAGTGATAAGGCATAGTTACACATTATTTTACTCTGACGATGTGAGCAATTCTCAAAATATATAAAAGGATGTAATCTGCAAATAAAGTTCAGTTCTGTTGTGCTCTGGGCACCAGACCGCTTATATGGTCGAGCAAGATTGTTTCACTTGTGTTTGATCATTATATGAGCGATAGCAGACTACAGCTGCTTCTAAATTACATCCACTCCCGTACTGGACAGTAAGAGTGTGTGATCACTCTCAATTGGCTAAACCTATCAACCTCTTATAACTTCTATGTCATAAATCCTTACTACATCATGGCATCTTATTTAACAAATACCTATTCTTCATTTATTTATATTTGCCCTAGAGTATTCTTGTGTGTTTACTCAGGCCTTTACTCTCTAGTGACAGATTAACATGCAACAAAGAAAAGACACAGCTTAAACATGCAATATGACATTGACCATTTAGCATTCAAAACAATCAACAGGTTAGTCGCAATGCGCATGTTACGGAGGTGGTAGTGGATCCTCTGGACCACCGCAAGCGATGGCGTAAGCCACCCAAGGGAGTGGAAACTAAGTAAGTCCGGTTTTCACCAGAGCCCGCCGCAAAGCGGGATGGACTTTCTGCGGCAGATTAAATACCAGGTCACACCCCTGACGTGACTTGCTTGCGGTGGCAGCCGAGGTGTGTGCGGTACAGAATCGTGGAGCAAGCTCGTGGCGGGGACAGCAGAAGGTCGGTGCAGGCGGCAAAGGTTCGTAGTCGAGGAAAAGGGAGAAGGGCAGGGCAGGCGGCAAGATTCGGGTCACGGACGGAGGCAGAAGGGACGGTTTCACGGTAAATCGGAACTAGGCACTTTAGAACGCTTCCTCTCTGGCACAGGGCACTACTGATTCGGCCTCGTGCCTAGGAAGGGGGAGAGCTTAAAAAGGAACAGTACCAGGGGG
>JAODAL010083846.1:0-11112 GCA_025379985.1 Phyllomedusa bahiana
TTTTTGTTTTTCCCAGGACCCCATGATCCAATTTTTTAAATGACGTGTACAATGTCTTTTAGGCCATGTTCACACGGCTAAAGTGCGGGGCGTAATTACGCCCCACAATTACTCCGTGTGGGGCGGGAGCGGGGGGCCGGCACCTCACTGGCCCATAGACTATCATTACTAGCGGCGCCTATACGCCGCTAGTAAATGACATGTCACTTTATCTCCCCCCGGCGGAAATTCCCGAGCGGGGAGAGGAACGTAATCCATAGTTCTCTATGAGAACTGTGGATTACTGTAATGACTGGGACGTATTTCAGCCCGTAATTCGCGCAGTACGCCACAAATTACGGGCTGAAATACGTGCCCAAATAAGCCGTGTGAACATGGCCTTAATGGAAGGGTTTTCAAATTCCCAGAAAGGTCCCAAAGAGCAATAGTGTTCCAGGTAATTGAAAACCATTAGAAACAGAAAGCTGCTTTGTACCAGGAACAGGGTCACCTTTCCATTGGCTGGGTCTGAATTTGCAGATACTTAAAGGGGATATATCGCTTCATCAGTTTGTCTCTTTTTTGTACTTTCATTTTCTTAGCTCTTCAAATCTAGGGGCGTTTCTTCCCCTCCCAGCTGTGTGTTTCTTATTTAATGGGATGAAATCATCCCCCCCCCCCCCAATCACTTTTAAAAGCCAAACCCGAGTCAGTGTGTTTTTTTGAGATCAGTGGGAGGGGATAGCACATCCCTGCTCCCCCCCCCCTCTCTGTCTGGGTCCACAGGTCACTGGGGCATTCCTCTCCCTATGCATTTTTATTTTGTAAGGGCTGTATGTTTACATAAAAAAAACCAGGCCTGCATTCAGTCTAGACAGTCTTCTATTAACTCAGAGCACTGATCTCTTCTCCTCTCACAGCAGAGGTTTGTTACAGTTGAAACCAAATCTTCTATGAAATCATCCAGAGCAGCACAGATCTGTCTCCCTTCTACGTTTACACGCGGGAGCATTAGGCAAGAGCCAAATTCTGCTGTTTTTGATTGCAAGAATCAGCTGCAGTGTTACTGTGCAGCGTGGGTGTGCAGAGTGAAATGTTGCCGACCCCTTATTCTGAGTGAGAGAGGCAGGAATGCACGCTCCCGTAAATAGGACCGGGGGCCAGACAGAGTGTAAATTAGTAGAGCCGTCAGCCAATGAAATGAAAGGAGGTGGAATATGACCGTCACTGGGGAACTGGGTTTACAGGAAACTAAGAAAAGGGACACTGAGAAAACAAGACAGATTTGCAAATGACATACAATTGCAAAGTTGCTTGTTTTCACTGTCCCCTTATTCTGAAGACCATTTAATGTAATGATACAACCCCTTTAAGTAAATAGGGCTCAACGGCAATACCAGACACCGCCTATGGACATGAGTGGCGCTGTTTTGTGTTTTGGTTTTTGTATTACAGACCACTGCACATTGCTCGTCTGTATAAGCAGCACTTTATGTCATAACTTCACTTCCTAAGTGCCCCAGTGCTGCTCTGTATTCATTGCTTTACGAACATATTCATACTTGGGCGTCTGGTGCCAATTTTGCCTTTCCTCGCCGAGGGTTTTTATCTGACTTTTTATTCTTTATTCAGGTGTTTCGTAATAACAAACAGAGACAAAGGCCTTTTTTATTGCTTAAGATATCTTGCAGCCTTTGTATCCGGACCATCGGCAGTAACGTCAGCGCATTGTATCCAAGGAGCTAAATGTGCAGGACCCGGGGTCAGGACAGCTGAATACACCGACCTCAGAAAACAGAGACAATGAATTGCAAATGACACTCCAAACAAAAAAGAGAGGGAGAGAAAAAAATCCCATTCAGGGGGAAGACGACAAAAGGCTGAGCGAGGCTGAATTGGCTTTCTGTACACACTGATCCTGTCTGACTGTGTGTGGCAAGAAACTAAAGGTTTTCCAGCAAAGAAAGGCAAAAACCAGGAGAGCCTGGTGTCTCTTCCTACGCCCGGAAATCTGTATAGTGAGCGGTAGTCTGGGCTCTGGCTTTCCAAGCAGTGCGGGCCATTGTCTTACAGGTGGTTACTGGTATCGCTCCTATAAAAAGTCATCTTACAGTGAAATTATATGATTTCATAAGACTCAAAGGAAATAATAAAATACAGGCAGTCCCCGGGTTACGAACAGGATAGGGACTGTAGGTTTGCTCTTAAGTTGAATTTGTATGTAAATCGGAACAGGTATATTTATTAAATGTAACTCCATTTTTTTTTTTTTAAGTTTTTGATAGTGCAGTGAAGGGTTTTTTATATTTGTTCTGCTGTCTGTGCCCCTGTTAGGGTGCTTTCACACAGCGCAGTTTTGGTGCTGTTTTTCTGTGCTCCAATTTTACTGCCTTTAAGACCAGCAAGCTTCTTTCTGTTTTCTAAATTGTTCAGAAAGGTGTTTCAATTAAGTAATCAATGACTGTGTTTGAAGTCTTGTGGATTACAATAACAAATTGTTTCCTTACTTCCAACAGTTTAGATATGAAAGAAGCTTGCTGGTAATAAAGGCAGTTTAATTGCGAGCGCAGTAAAAAACTGCACCAAAACTGCGCTGTGTGAAAGCACCCTTAATTGTATGTTCACATGGCTTATTTTGGGGCGCATTTCGCCACATATTTCGCAGCGTACTGCGCTCTAATACAAGCGAAATGAGTGCCCATATTACGGTAATCATAGTTCTCTAGAGAACTATAGATTACGCCTCCTCTTCCCACTGTACAATACAATTGTATTTGTTTACGCGCGGGGAGATAAGCGACATTGTCAATTCCATTTGCGGAGGAATACGCCACGCGGGAGTACGTGCTTATTGCGCAAGCTCCCTTAACACACAATGTACATTGCAGCGCGTACTGTACGCGCGCAGTACATCATGTGAACATTAACAAAAAAATAAATATTACGGCCACACCATAAGCCGCATCCAGACATAGCGAGCCACTATGCTCAGTGGTCTGCATCTATCTTGTACTTATAATCTTAAGCTACCAAACTGATGTCCCCTAAGGAGGTAATGGTAGGTGCCGAAACATGTTGGGACGTATTTAAGATAAGATCTTATGATATTTAGGGATATATAGGGTGTATTATAATAGGGACAGGTTCCGGACGGGGACGTCCTGTCAGGAGTTTTTCTCTTCCCGTATATTAGGTTATAGGAGAATAATAGATAAGGTATAGGGCCTAATAGGACTATACCAGTGCATTACACTATATATCCATTTGTGTCCTATATAGGACATTTGTGTCCTAGTTCCCATAATCTTGATATACACTGTGTTTTTCCCTTTATAACACAATACTATTGGCACTCTATAGCTGTCAAGGAATACATGGTCATTTTGGTGTATTATAACCTTGTTCTTTGGTAGCTTAAGTATTATTTGGCGGCTCAAATATTTTCCATTGGAAGAATTGAATTTAAATTGAATTTTAATCATTCCTTAATAAAAGGTTACATTTTATCTATTTTGCCTTCCAAAAATTTATATTAGATTTATCGTGTGAACATACCCTAAGAAGATTTCACCTCATGTGCTGCTGCGCCATGCTGGAACTTCTAGTTCCACAGCTATTATCTGCTGTGGAACATGAAACTACAAGTGCCAACATGTCCCATAAGTCTCAGTTAATAACTGTATAAATAAATCAGATTTGTAGAGAAAATCACATTCTGATGTCAGAACTGGATGATGAGTGATGCTACACTGTCTATCTTTTCCCTCTGTTGCAGAAATTTTCTTCTCCTGATTGAAGCAGTGACTGGCTGACGTGTAATCCTCTTCATTTAACAAAACAGTTCCTCAGGAGCTGCATTGTGCATAATACACCCCTGAGCGGCCGCAGCACGTCGTAATGCAACCCTCTGAGTGGCAAATGCCCCTGGGCTTCTTAGAGCACCATCATCTGTGCCCCCGAGCTGTGCAGGCGGCCATCATACACAACCATGAGCTGCTGCCGCCGCATATCATTATACATGTGCAAGCGCCCGTCGGCCGACGCTGCCGGACAGCGCAAGTAGGATAACATGCACATCTAGGCTGTTGCTGCAGGATAACACACGCACCTATGATCGGTTCTACAGCAGCTGAAGTATGAATAATAAGGAATAAAGTATCTATACAACAAATAAGAATATGAGAAGATGCCTCTGATTTGCAAACTGTGTACAGTTGACTCCCAAGAATACATGTAATGGAAAACATGCAGGCTGAGGTCTCCTATTTCCTACTGAACAGTTGACAAAATGGAACAAATGATTCGGAAACCATCAGTAATTATGCATTTGGCTGATTTAGGCTTTCTGTTGGCAGACAAAAGTCACCACTTAGCTAGCAGTGGGGAACACAGAGTTTAAGCGGCGTTCGTTGTTGTTCACGAAAGCCAATATTTGCTGGTTCTTGATCGAGTTCATGCAAGAAGGAAAATGGTGTGCACTGCTGTACCCCTGCATGTGACCCAATACCTTACCTCTGTCATCAAGCTCCCTTAAAGGGATTTTGCCACGAAGTAAAATTGATGTGGGAAGCTTGCAAATTACATAATAAAAAATTTTCATCCTTCTCCCTCCACCTATCTCCCACCCCCCCCCCCCACCGAATTCTGCACCATTTATGTTTTAGCTGCTCCCTTAGTGATCTATAGTCTGCAGCTTGTCTCCAGGGGATACGACCAGTGACGAGAGCTCCTCAGTCCCGGCCGCACATGCTCAGACATCACCTCTCCGGCAGCTACTGTCAGTCTCTTCCCTGCCTAATACTCACACAGGCTTACTGACTGCTGAGCGAGTGTTCAACCCCAGGTGCTGTCATTCTATTTCCTGTCCCTTCTTTGTTTTTTTACCTCCTTAATAACAGTGCAAATAAAAAAAAGAAACCTCAATTAGGTATGTGCACCGATAAAGAGAAAAAAAAATCCCTACAGGGATTTGAACCTAGGTCACCTGTGCTGTGAGGCAAAAACTCTATACACAGTGCTACACTGTAGTTACTTATAGCTCTTAACATAAACAGACCTTTGTTTGACTAGAGTGAGCACACTGTGGAGAGAGGCATGTTGATGTCGGCCTGCTAAGTCACACGATATGCAATTCAAACAAATCACACACCCTCCCTTCTGAGCACACACTGAAAGCTGAGAGAGAAATAGAGGACATGAATTGCCTTCGTGGCAAAACTCCTTTAATGCACTGCTCTCTGGGGAACAGGAATGCTGGGAGTTGTAGTTTTACATGAGCTAGAAAGTCACAGGATAGAAACCAATGTGTAATATTCTGAAAGTTCAGACAGCTTGCCTCTTAGACAAGGTATAACAAAAGTTGCTCTCTTACCCATAGCTTGCTTCCCATAGCACACTGATAAGTGTTTCTGGGGGACTGGTTGTGATGTGGGTACGGGATAAGTCCGGCACAAACCCCAAGCAAGGTGAACGGCTCAATCTCCAAATGAGTGGTTTGCCTGAAAATCCCAAACAACACACGTTACTATCAGGTCTTTGATCACCATACAAAGAAATCACCTCAGACATGAAATACAACATGGAAAGTAATAGAAAAGGTTGTCCTCTGGCCATTGGAGGGAGGAACTACCACTTAAAGACTAAGCAATTATTATTGACAGGAAGACCACATGATTGACCATGTGGTCAATGATCATTGATGATGGACCATCTATGCAACGCAAGGAATGGCCTGGTCCTCTTGCCACATGTTGCCTAAATTTAGAGGGTTTTTCCAAAATTAGAGAAAATGACCCCTTTTCACCCCCCCAAATAACAGCCCCATAGCTGCCGATGGGTTGTACAAGTGAGCAGAACCAAACTTCACTACTACCACTGACCTGTGGGCAGATGGGGTGCTGCTTTTAATAGAAAGCAGCCATTTTTTCATGAATTCCAGAAAACCTCTTTGGATCATATGGCAGATGGACAGAAAACTCGACCACTCTGCTACACTGTAGCTACTCGCAGCTCTTTACATAAACAGACCTTTGTTTGACTAGAGTGAGCACACTGTGGAGAGAGGCATGTTGATGTCAGTGCTGCTAAAATAACCACGATATGCAATTCAAGCAAAATACACACGCTCCCTTCTGAGCACACACTGAAAGCTGAAGAGAGGACATGAATTGGCTTCGTGCCAAAACCCCCTTTAATGCACTGCTCCCTGGGGAACAGGAATGCTGGGAGTTGTAGTTTTACATGAACTAGAAAGTCACAGGATAGAAACCAATGTGTAATGTTCTGAAAGTTCGGACAGCTTGCCTCTTGGGTCATGTGGCAGATGGACAGAATATATCAGAAACGTATGACACTATTGAAAAAGGTGTCCACTAACAACCTTGCAAATGTATGCCCACCAAAGCCTCCAACAGAAAATCATCAAGTTTTTTCTTAAAGGGGTGTTATCGTTTCATTAAATGGTCTTCAGAATAAGGGGACAGTGAAAAACAAGCAAACTTTGCAATTGGATGTCTTAGCAAAGTGCCTTGTTCTCACATTGTCCCTTATCTTGTGTTTTTATTTACACTGATATCCAGTGTGGGTCTAATCCCTCTCCTTGCATTTCACTAGCTGAAGGCTCATTTACATTCTGTACGCCCTGGGTCCATTCAGGGCTGTACAGGAATGACTCAGGTTAGGGGCCGTAGCATTTTCTGTCTCACACCCTGCAGAAAAAGACTGAGCAGATTGTACAATGAGAAAAACATGACTGTTTGACCTGTGCCTACTATCCTGCATACCACGAGATCAGTGCGTTTCTAGAAAGCTGTTAAAAATCTCCAGCTGTGAGAGTCAGTGCCAGATTAGATTATGCCATGCTCTTGGTCATGTATACAGCTCTTATAAATAAGACTGATAGGGAGAGGACACAGTGATATGTGGACTCAGAGGGGGGGGGGGGGGCGGAAGTCTCAGGCAAGCAGTGAAGGGGGATTATGTCATCCAGCTGGGAGGGGAAGAAACGCCCCTGCATTCACAGAGCTGGGAAGCTAAGAGAAGTGTGAATCAGCCGAAGTAAGGAAGCGATACATCCCCTTTAATCTTGAATAAACCTTAACCCAGCATCCTACTTTTATTTAGCTTATGCTTTGATTAAATGTTCACTATGGAGAATGGGGGGTTTCCATTTATCCCATGTTAATTACAGAAGAGAAGAGACCTTGCATGCATCTCTCTCCACTGTTACAGGAACAGCCCAGGGTTTCCCTAAGCTCCCACAAACCACACTGAAGATGATGCATGGCCACCTCTCCCCCTCATCTACTTCTTTCTACCTGCCACACAAGGCTAAGGACACCCCTATTCTGCCAATATAGGAGGCCCAGGAGATGGTCACACAGGGCACTAATAGTACGTACCAGTCCTGATATGGAAAATAAGTGTTAGTAGCCACTAGACTCAGACAAGCATTTTTTGTAATCAGATGCTTGGGGGCCAGACCGAAGGGCAATGTGGGCAACAAGATGTGCATCCTTGACCTAATGTTTATGAGGGTGTCCAATGCTCCTTCAACAGCGGATATTAGTGGAAACTAGGATTGGGCATTCTGGCTTCCAATATGCTCAATTCTTTGTACTCAAGGAGACAACCTAACGCTAGAGATCTCTCAATAGGTTAGCCCCTTAAAGGGAATGGGTCATCAAAAAATGAGTAATTACGTCCCATTTTTATGTTAAACACATTTTTTTTTTTAGGAAATTTTTGGTTGTTTTTTTAAATTTTTCTATCACTTTCATTATTTTTAAGAATTCTTAAGTCTTGTAGTTTTCACTTGCCTCTAGTCCTTGTCTCACATGCTTTAACGGCAGTAGAGAGATGCTTTAAAGTAGCTTTATTGCACATAGAGACTTAAGGATGATCTCAGTCATTGACTTCTATAGGAGGAGTTTTCTAGTCATGCTCTGTGACCTGGAAGATGTCCACTGTGCAGGGAGGTGAAAGAGTGACTGTGACTATCTCCACCTAGTGACAGGTGGATCCTGTGTTATCTATTCACACTGGTGTCTCCTTTCAGTTTGACCCTTTTGTGCTGGATAATCAAGCAGACAACTGAGATCTTTTTCTCTACAGAACAGGAAGTGTCAGACTATTATTAGGTTAGTGGCCAAAGTGAAATGTGCAGGACTAAGAATTATTAAAAAATATTGAAAGCGGATATGGAAAATTAAAAAAAAAAACAAAAACCAAATATTCTTTAAAAATGTGTTGAACATAAAAATGTGGTTAAACAGTAAGTAATTTTTGAGGACACATTCCCTTTAAGCACGAGGCCTGAAAAGACCTTAATGACCATCTACATTTTTTTAGTTTTTGCCTCCCTGCGTTTCAACAGTCATAACTTTATTATTTTTTCAACTCATTCAGTTCAATGAGTTCTTGTTTTATGCAGAAGTTTTATTTTTTAGGAGTAGTTTGAGTTTACATCTAAATTACTGTGGAATAAAAAAAAAAAAAATAAAAAAAATTAGCAGCATGAACATTTGTTATTTTTTACACCATTCACATTTCACTCATTTAGATGAATTCTACAGATTATTGTGGTCATGTAGATATGGAGTGTGTGTAAGTTTTGTTTTTTCTGTGTAATGCACAATATTTGTTTAAATAATATTTTATTTTATTTTCTGAATCCCATTAAAGGATCAATATTTTACACTTTTTGTTTTATACTCGGTAATGTAGTAGCATACTCCTGTATGCCAATGCATTAGACTCTGTCAGTATGAGACAGGATGCTATCAGGGCAACACACAGTGTGCCTGTAAGGATTGCTTATTATTATTATTTATTATTATTTAGTTTAAAGCACCATTGATTACAGGGCTCTGGACATTCGAGGAGGATCCATACATGACATAATTAAAACGAGTACAGTGATAAGGATAATGACATTTTGGCATGACAGAGAGAGGAAGGACCTACCGCGAGGGCTTACAATCTACAAGGGAGGGGGAAAGAGACAGGAGGTGAGGAGCAGACAAGTCTGTGGAGGAGTAGTGACAAGTTAGTGAAGGTTATAGGCAAGCCTGAAGAATGGGTTTTCAGGTTGCTTTTGAAGTGGTGAAAGTGGAGGAGAGTCTGATGTGTTGGGGCAGTGAGTTCCACGAGTGTGGGTGAAGACGGGAGAAGTCTTGGAGACGTTGTGTGAGAGCTGATAGGGAGAGCAGAGGAGAGGTCCTGTGAGGGAGCGAGGTGCGTGGGGGGAGATATTTGGAAATTAGGGCAGAGATGTATGTGAGGGGAGAGGTCATGGAGAAGCCTTGTTAGGTCATGGTTAGTAGCTTGAAAATGAATTCGCTGGCATGGGAATCAGGAGGATTGGCAGAGGGAGAGGCGAGGTAGCGAGAGAGAGGTGGATAAGACGGGCAACCAGAGTTAAGGATGGATTGGAGGGGAGCGAGGGTGCTAGCTGGGAGGCCTCTGAGAAGGATGTTGCAGTAGTCTAGGCGGGAGATGACTAGGGCATGGTCAGCATTTTTGTAGTGTCATAGCCGAGGAAGAGCGGATGCGAGAGATGTTTTCAGGTGGAGGCGGCAGGCAGAGGTGAGGGTTTGGATGTGTGTTGAAGATAAGCAGAGTCTAGGATTACCCAAGACAGCGGACTTGTGGGACCGGTGAAAGTGTAGAGCCGTTGACTGTAATAGAGAGAATCAGGGGCAGGTAGAGGTTTGATGGTGGAAGATGATGAGTCGTTTTCTCCACATTTAGTTTTAGGAGACGTCCGATGAGAAGATGGAGGAAAATGGAGGACAGACAGTCAGGGATCCGGAAGGAGTAGCGAAGTGACATCTGGGCCAGAGATGTAGAGGTTGGGTATCATCAGCATACAGGTGTAAACTGAAGCCAACTGTGCAGCTATGAGCTGGACGAGGCCAGGGTGTAGATAGAGAAAGAGGTAGTGGACCAGGGACTGGACCCTTGGGGACACCACAGAGAGTGGCCGGAGGGAGAGAGGTGGAGCAAGAATGAGAGACGCTAAAAGTCCGATCAGTGAGTACGAGGAGATCCAGGAAAGAGCCAAGGTCGTGATTGCCGAGGGTGAGAGGATTTGTTGCAGGAGGGACTGGTCGACAGTGTCAAAGGCAGAGGGACAGGTCCAAGAGGAGGAGCACAGAGTGGTGGCATGAGGATTTAGCAGTTACTAGATCATTAGTGACTTTGGTTAGGGCAGTTTCGGTAGAGTGGTGGGTCGAAAACCAGATTGTAGTGGGTCAAGAAGAGAGTTGGAGGAGAGGTGGGAGGACAGCTGAAGATAGACTTGCGCTCGAGGAGTTTGGAGCAAAAGGAGCAGTGAGTATGGGGCGATAGTTGGACAGAGAAGAGGGGTCAAGGTTGTTTTTTTTGGATTGGAGTGATAGTAGCATGTTTAAAGGCAGAAGGGAAGATGCCAGAGGTTATTGATTTGGTTGAAGAGATGGGGTGAGTGTGGGATGATAGAAGCATGAGGTCTGGGATGAGGGGGGATGGCAGTTGGGGCAAGACTACAGGTAGTGAGGTTGGATTTTTGGGCAGTAAGGAGGAGAGCTTGTCATGAGTGACCGTGGGGAAGCAAGTTAAGGGGAAGAGCAGGTTGCAAGGGTAAGGGAGGGTGGTGGGGACTGCGGCCTAAAGCTTTCTGATGAGGTTGATCTTCTGGAGGGAAATGAATGGCAAAGTCATCTGCTGAAAGGAGGGATGGGGGAGGAGGGGTTGGGGAGGAAAGAGAGTTGAAGGTTTTGAATAATTTTCTGGGGTTGTGGGACGGGAGGATATGAGAGTGGTTTAAATATTCTGTTTGGCTGCGGCAAGTGCGGACTTAAATGTTTGCAGTGAGTGTTTGTATAAGGCAAAGTCATCAATGGAGTGAGTTTTCTTCCAGCGGCGTTCAGCAATTCTGGAAGCTCGCCCCAGCTGTTTGGTAGAGTCTGTGTGCCAGGGTTGTCTGTTGATTTTTCTGGTTCTGTTGTGTGTGAGAGGAGCGACTGAGTCAAGGGCGGTGATGATTGTATGGTGTAGAAGTGGTGGCTGCGTCTGGGTCATTGAATAGGAATAGTGGAAAGAGGGAATGTAAAAGAGGGCAAGAGTGTGTGAGGGTTGAGGGGTTTTGTAGAT
>JAODAL010083847.1:0-11112 GCA_025379985.1 Phyllomedusa bahiana
CGAAAAGGGTTTTTTATAAATTTAAACTAAGGGCCCAACTTGTTAAAAATCCCAATTCGCCCACTCTAATGAGGACAGCTTAGCAAAACCAAAGGGACAGGAAGGCACAGCTGCTTTTGTGGCCCCCCTTGACACATAAAAAGCCCAAACCCGAATGGAAAAGGCGCATGGTAACTGGGTAGCCCCAAATTTTAAATTTTTGCACCCGGGGTCCAAGAACCTGTATATAAGTGGTAGCAGGGAAGAACAAACCCCGCGGGGAAACCCCCGGAGGTTTCAGCGGCAGGGCCGAGTTTTAGGGTGTGCAGTGGTTTCCAGGGGTGCCGTCAGTCATCTATTTAAAAAGTTTTAAGGACCCCTGCACTAAATCTAATGGGGCCCCACCCATTTCTACTTCCCTTTTTTTTTAAAACCATAAACACAGGGGGGCCCCCTTTTTTACTAAGGGGCCCCCCGCACCAGATTATCTCCCAATCGGCACCCCGGGCAACCCCCCTTTTTACAAAACCTTGAAACCCGCAAAACCCAAAAAAGAAAAATCCTATTAAAACTCAAAATAAAACTGCAAGAAGAAAAGAGATTTGAAAAAGGAAATTTTTTTTTTCAATAAAACCTTTTTTATTGCTGTCTTTTACAGGGCCTTTTCCCAAAACGGGCCCCAAATTAAACCCTTTTGGGTACTCACAATAAAATTTGCAGAAGAAATTCAGACCCCCTTTGAGGGGGGTGTTTGTTTCCCCGCACCTTTTAAGGAGCACCTTGGCCCGGACCTCTACTCCACGTCCTATGCCCCTCCCTTTCCCCGCTTTTCCACCTCTATTCGTTCCCTGTTTTAGAAAGAAAATATTTAAAAAAGGGCAAATTTCTTGACAGTCCCCTTATTGAAAAACTGTACTCCAAAGACAGCAAATCAAAAATTTTCTTAATCCCCTATAATTTCCCTGGCAACTGGGTTAAAAAATAAAATTTTTTTCTATGTAAAATCTAGAAAGAGTGTTAGGAAGAACCTGACAACAAATCAACAGTGTTTTTGCTTCAGCCCTTTGTAATTTGCAACAGCCAACTAGGACTACAAATAGCATTTTTGCTATGGAATATCTAAGAAATGTAATCTTATGCGACAACCAACTAGGATTAGAAATATATTTTTTCTATGGAATATCATGAAATGGAATGTTATGTAAAAAACTCTGACCCCAAATCAATGTTTCTTGCTTCACCCTTTGAATTTTGCACAAGCTGCCCCCCCAAAACCCAAGCTGCCCCCCTCCCCCCCCCCCCCCCCCCCCTAATCCAAAAAGGGAATTTTTGGGAAATGAAAAGATCAGATTCACTATATCAAAATCTCTGACTACAACTGTCTAGGATTCCCTAATCTTGCTGTACCCCAACCCGATCTTATCTATCCAGCAGCTTTTCCTTTCTGAAATTGGTGGGAAATGGTTACGCCTGCTTGCAACCAAGCACAAGAGAGAGCAAGGGGTTTTCAGTTCATAGGCTGTAATCGAATGGCGTTAGCGGAATACAGTGAATAGATAAAACAGGGTCATGTGATTTTAGCAGCCAATGAGATCCCTATACCCCACGGGGACGTTCTTGACCCCCCCCCCCCTTTGTGCTCTGCACTGATTGGCTGGCCGCCAAAAGTACAAGAAGCAGCGAAAATGGCGCAATCTGAATCTTCGATCTTGATTTATGATACGATTTTAAGGAAAAAAATGGGATCAAATCTAGATCGAGGAAACCAGAAAAATCGACTCGTTTTCATCTTTTCTCGATTAAATCGCTTATCTCTAATGGGGACAGTCAAAATAAGCACATTTGCAATTGGTTTGCATTACCTAAGTCACTTAGTAATAGCAGATATGAGCTACTCTGTGCATCTATAGCTATTTCTGCAGCAACTGGACGGGACACGACCCCTTTTCTGTGATTGACTGACTGACATTTTATTCAGCCTGTTTGGACACACCCCCGGATGGGACACGCCCCTTGCACTGTGATTAACTGCCTCTACTCTGTGCTTATTCACCTCTGAGCTGTTGATATTGAAGGTGAAACGAACTGCCTGAGATGATTATGTGTGTAATGAAGGTTGTCTCAGCTTCTCTCTATGTGATGGCTCTATGCAAAGGATCTGGGAAATTAATGAGTCTCTCTCTAGCTGCTAGATTCACTTTCCCCTCATATAACACAGTCTTATTCCCTGTGCTCCCCAATATAACAGCCTTATACTGTTTGATCTACCTCCTGCCTAATGCATAGCTGACATCCTCTTCCTTCCACTGCTGACTCAGATTGATGATGTCACAACTCTTCAGTGAGGGGAGACATGCCTCCTGGCAGGAGAGACACGCCTACTGAGAGAAGAGACTCGACCCTGTATTTGAAGCTGAAACAGATCAAGTCTGTGAAAACGTGTACTGATAAAACCCCTCTAAGTATATATATATATAATATATATAATAATTATAATAAAAATATATATAATATAATATATATATAATATATATATATTTTATATATATATATATATAGAAAAAAAGGAAAAACAAGGGGAGCACAGAGGTGAAGTACGTTTGGTAGAACATTTACAGTTGAGTATTTGATCTACCACCAAATTTTAGTTGCGCTCTTAGTGAGGAGGCACAACCTCATATTAGCATACAGGCTTTTACTGTAGCTGTAGCCCTTGTATACGGCTGCCGATGTTCCCGTGAGCGGCGTCCCGCCAAGCATACATTTGAGGAAAAAGAAGATGGTGAACCGGCGCAACATGTTATCCAGGAATGCCAAGATGCAGGGAGGAAGAACCAGAAAATTACTTTCTTATTCTAAAAAGGCTAGGGCGATAACCTCAGCCAATCTAAAACAATTTAAAAGCAAGTAAAACCCAACTTGTTTCGCGTTTATCAAACGCTTCCTCAGGGGTGAATGATCTACTGTATCTTGTTCAAACGTTATAAAGGTACAAAGTGCAGATAACAGGTTGAATAGAACATCAATAAAACTAAACAAAGAGATCTAATTGGTGTATTCAGTTGTCAGTCACGCATCATCCAGACACAAGACAGGGAGGGATTTAAGTAGGGTGAAACATGGTCCCTAAATGCCAGTCAATTTGCATTTCAAAGGGTTCATCACAGTGTATTCCTTTTTGTTTCTATGATTAATTACATTTGGTTCTCTTCCCCTTTTTTTGAGCTCATTTTCTATATGTTAATTCTTTAGTTCTAAACCATGTATTACTGTAATTTTAAACAGCAATTGTAATTTTTTTTGTTTGCATACATTTAATTTTTCAACATGTGTCGATATAAAAATGTCGAAAAAATAGGTTGGGTAAAGTGCTATGTGTCTTTATCATTATGGATTCATTATATGTTCATACAATAATAGTCTTGAGGTTGAATAGTGTTCATCGTATTTTCCCCTTTTACTTCCATAGTTAATGACATGCGGTTCTCTTTCTTTTTTATGTCCGTTTTGCTATATGTTACCTCTTTGAGTTCTAAATCATGCTTTGCTGTGATTTTGAGCAGTAGTTTGCAAATTTATATGTTTGCATAAATTAAATTTTTCGACATATGTCGAAATAATAATTTTAGAAAGAGGTACAGTAAAGTGCTGTGTGCCTTCTTAACGTTATAATTTCAGTGTGTATTAGTGCACTGGTCCTCTTGAAATATGGGTATAGTCAATTGTGTGCATATATATATATTCTTATAAACCTATTTAAAGTGCTGTGCAAATGTGGTTTGGTTTAAAATCTTTATCTATATTAGTTTAGTAAAAAAAGAAGCAATTATGCTAAAAACCATGAAATCATCCTGCTCTATTAACGGATCAACTCTATGGCTTCATTTAGTCCACGGGGGTGTGGAGTACCCAGCTTGTAAATCCAATACATCTCTTTCTTACTCAGTAGTTTATTTATTTATTTGGACTGTGTTCAGGTACGGTATCAACGGCTGTGATCCTGAATACATTAAAGTTTTGTTCATGTAGCTCCTTTCAGTGTTTGGCTACACTTTGTTTCATGTCCCCTCGTTTAGTGCATGCTCGATGGCCGTTCAATCTTATGTGGAGTGGGCATGGGGTTCTGCCCACATATTGTTTGCCACATACATAATCTACGACATATATGACAAAGGTGCTCATACAGTTTAGATGATATTTCAAGGAAAAACTATCATTAGAATAATTTGAAATAATTTTGCCTGTTTCACGTATTGTTTTACAGCACATGCATCTCGCCATGCCGCAGGGAGCCCTATCCACTGATGAGGAATCAGTATGTTTTTTTGTTGTTTTTGTTCTGGTTCTGCTGGGTGCAATCAGATTTTTTAAGTTTGGTGCTCTTCTAAAGATAAGGCTATGATTTTCGGGAATAATTGGGCCAAGGTATGAATCTTTTTTAATCAGATACCAGTACTTTTGAAGAATTTCTCTAATTTTTGTTTGGGACGAATTATACTGTGTTATTAAGGCATATTGTTTTTTAGGATTAGTTTCTGGGCCTTTTTTCTTTGTTACTATACATTCTTTTTGGGTTAAATTACTGGCTCTAATTTTTGCATACTGTAGCAACTTGTCAGGATACTTCTTTTCCTGAAACCTTTTTTTATTACTATTGCTTGATTCAAGAAGTCCTGGTCTTCGGTACAGTTCCTTTTGAGTCTTTTGATCTGACCATAAGGAACGTTATTGAGCCATGGATGGTGATGGCCACTGTCAAAATTGATATATGAATTAATATTAACTTTTTTAAAATAGGTGGTTGTGGTTAATTTTCCATTTTTATTGAATATTTGTAAATCCAGGAATTCTATTTTTTCATGATGATAATTAGCGTAAAGGACAACCCATGGTATTATTGTTTAGATGTTGGATAAACTGAGGAATATTTTCAAGGGGTCCTGTCCATACAAATAAAAGGTCGTCTATGAATCTTTTAAAAAGTTTTATATATTGCATGAAATGTTTTTGTGGATATATGTGGGTCTCCTCGAAGACCCCCATTACTAGATTTGCATATTGGGGGGATACCTTGGTCCCCATTGCAGTTCCCCCCCGTATCTGCCGGTAGGTGGCGCTGTAAATAATCAAAGTAGTTATTCTCTGGGTTTAAACCGAAACCCTTAAATTAGAAAATCTTTTTTCTCCTGAGAATATTTCATATCATTATTAAGCTTGGTTCTGATACATTCTATACCAATATTTTAAGAGATATTTGTATATAGCGCCATTACGTCTGCTGTAATCAAGAAATGATTTAAATTAATATCTAGTGTTGAGATTATTTGAATCAAATGACTGGAGTCTCTCAAATAACTATTAAGGCCCTGTACCAGGGGTTTCAAATGTAGATCCAAGAAGTTTGAAAGATTGCTAGTACTTGAGTGGCATTCCTGGATACACATGTGCGCCGGTTCTACCATCTTATTGGGGGAAAAAAGTGTTTGGTCAGCCACCAATTGTGCAAGTGCTCCCACCTAAAAAGATGAGAGAGGCCTGTAATTGACATGATAGGTAGACCTCAACTACTAGAGACAAAATGAGAAAACAAATCCCGAAAATCACATTGTCTGGTTATTGGCAAATTATGGTGGAAAATAAATATTTTGTCACCTACAAACAAGCAAGATTTCTGGCTCTCACAGACCTGTACATTTTTCTTTAAGAGGCTCATCTGTACTCCACTCATTACCTGTAGTAATGACACCTGAAGACCAAAAAGCTGTTCAAGAAACAAAATTGTAGCCTTGCACCAGGCTGGGAAGACTGAATCTGCAATAGGCAAGCAGCTTGGTGTGAAGAAATCAACTGTGGGAGCAATAATTAGAAAATGGAAGACATACAAGACCACTGATAATCTCCCTCGATCTGGGGCTCCACGCAAGATCTCACCCCGTGGGGTCAAAATGATCACAAGAATGGTGGGAAAAAATCCACGAACCACATGGAGGGACCTAGTGAATGACCTGCAGAGAACTGGGACCAACATAAAAAGGCTACCATCAGTAACAAACTACGCTGCCAGGGACTCAGATCCTGCAGTGCCAGATGTGTCCCCCTGCTTAAGCCAGTACATGTCAAGGCCCGTCTGAAGTTTGCTATAGAGCATTTGGATGATCCAGAAGAGTATTGGGAGAATGTCATATGGTCAGATGAAACCAAAATAGAACTGTTTGGTAGAAACACAACTCGGGAGTGGCAACATCATGTTTTGGGGCTGTTTCTCTGCAAAGGGACCAGGAAGACTGATCCGTGTACATGAAAGAATGAATGAGGCCATGTATCGTGAGATTTTGAGTGAAAACCTCCTTCCAACAGCAAGGGCATTGAAGACGAAACATGGTCACAAGCACACTGCCAGGGCAACGAAGGAGTGGCTTCGTAAGAAGCATTTCAAGGTCCTGGAGTGGCCTAGCCAGTCTCCAAATCTCAACCCCATAGAGAATCTTTGGAGGGAGTTGAATGTCCGTGTTTCCCAGCGACAGCCCCAAAACTTCACTGCTCTAGAGGAGATCTGCATGGAGAAATGGGCCAACATACCAGCAACAGTGTGTGCCAACCTTGTGAAGACTTACAGAAAACGTTTGAAACCCTTTTATTGCAACAAAGGATATATAAAAAAGTATTGAAATGAACGTTTGTTATTGACCAAATACTTATTTTCCACCATAATTTGCAAATAAATTCTTTTCAATTCAGACAATGTGATTTTTGGGATTTGTTTTCTCATTTTGTCTCTCATAGTTGAGGTTTCCCTATTATGTCAATTACAGGCCTCTCTCATCTCTTTAAGTGGGAGAACTTGCACAATTGGTGGCTGACTAAATACTTTTTTCCCCACTGAGTATATATATCAGAAATATGGCAGTGCAATTCAGATGCAGCAGAACTAAAAAGAGTAGATAATGCGCCGTGAAATCACGGCACTGAGTGTTATCTATACTTTCTCAATGCTTTTCAATGGCCTTTGTTTACAGATGAGAGCAAATAACACAAAAAGCCGTGATATCACACTCTAGCTAGACTCTGCTACACACAAACACACATATATATATATATATATATATATATATATATATATATATATATTATATTAAAATATATATATATAGTGAGTCCCTGACTTCCGTTGTTTCGACTTATGTCTGTCCCCTAGTTACGAACGGAGACCGGAACGACGCAAGCCAGGGACTGCTACTCCGGAGGGCCGCAAGCAGACATGCGACTTTCCGGAGTCTCCGGCACAGGTAGCGCGCGATGTCATCACGCTGCCTGCGCGGCCTGATGACATCACCGGCCTGTGCCAGAAGATTGAGGGCGAGATAAGCCTCGGAGCAGTGGGGGAGCGAGGTGAGTATTTGTATTTGGTTTTTTTAAATAAGCTCTGCCTATACCTGCCTATGGGGGACATACCTGCCTATATCTGCCTATGGGGGACATACCTGCCTATAGCTACCTATGGGGGACATACCTCCTGCCTGTACCTAAATATGGGGGACATACCTGCCTATACCTATCTATGGGGGACATACCTGCTTATACCTGCTATGGGGGACATACCTGCCTATACCTATCTATGGGGGACATACCTGCCTATACCTGCTATGGGGGACATACCTTCCTATACCTATCTATAGGGGACATACCTGCCTATACCTGCTATGGGGGACATACCTGCCTATAGCTACCTATTGGGGACATACCTCCTGCCTGTACCTAGCTATGGGGGACATACCTGCCTATACCTAGCTATGGGGGACATACCTGCCTATACCTGCTATGGGGGACATACCTGCCTATACCTATCTATGGGGGACATACCTGCTTATACCTGCTATGGGGGACATACCTGCCTATACCTATCTATGGGGGACATACCTGCCTATACCTGCTATGGGGGACATACCTGCCTATACCTATCTATGGGGGACATACCTGCCTATACCTGCTATGGGGGACATACCTGCCTATACCTACCTATGAGGGACATATACCTGCCTATGGGGGACATACCTGCCTATTACCTGCTATGGGGGACATATACCTACCTATGGGGGACATACCTGCCTATACCTGCTATGGGGGACATATACCTGCCTATGGGGGACTTACCTGCCTATACCTGCTATGGGGGACATATACCTGCCTATACCTGCTATGGGGGACCTATACCTGCTATGGTGACGTATACCTGCCTATATCTGCAATGAGGGACCTATACCTGCCTATGAGGGGACATATACCTGCCTATAGCTGTTATGGGGGACATATACCTGCTAGGAGACATATACCTGCCTACAATTACACACCATACACACCATACATGTACTAAATACATTGGTTCCGACTTACATACAAATTCAACTTAAGAACGAACCTACAGTCCCAAACCCGTATGTAACCCGGGGACTGCCTGTATACATATATTATATATTATATATATATATATATATATATATATATATATCTATTTATATATATATATATAATATATATATATATATATATATATATATATATATATTATATATAGATATATATATATATATATATATATATATTATATATATATATATATAACGGCTTTTTGTGTTATTTGCCCTCATCTGTAAACAAAGGCCTTTGAAAAGCATTGAGAAAGTAGAGATAGCACTCTGTGCCGTGATTTCACAGTGCTTTATCTGTTCTCTTAAGTGCTGCTACATCTGAATTGCACTGCCAAATTTCTGATCTGATCTTAATTGATCAAGCCTAACACTTATGGCATGATGTTGGGAATTCAGGCCAGATTCACATTGAGAAATCTTGTACTCCCCTTCTCAGTAAGCATCCATCTCAAGTCTGCCTTATTAAAAGCCCCAATTCCATTTACCACTGTGTGCTCTCTGCCAGATTTATTTAAAGTGTGGGTCACCCAGTCAAACTCTATAGGAGGGATACATACTGAGAAAAAAGATATGCTTTGACTCTCTGAGGTGTTGGAATCCCTGTTTCCATTTTACCTTGTGAACTAAAGCTGGTATACAATTTCTGGACATTTAATGAAACCGAAATATAAAGATACAGTCTTTGTAGCACTCAACCTTCAGGAGGCTTTAAACTCGATCCTGTGAGGTCACGGAAAATAGTAGCTTGCCTGCTCGGACCTCCGGCAATATGCATCCAACAGTCCAAATAAAGGTATATGATCCGGCAATTTAAAGCTAAATTTTATTATTATAAAAATTTCACAAACATCAAAAGACAGATTTGTGTATAGCGTCAGCTGACACATTTCAGGTTCAACTGAACCCTTGTTCACAGCTACAGGGTGTGTCAACATAACACCCTTTAAATATCTTTTAACCAATCAACAGAACAATTTTAAAAACCACAGTACAGTATATAAATATATACACATTTCTTGCTTTTAAAGATACAGATAAACAGTATAATCCCCAGTTTTTGTATTTCTCAAATCTATATTTTTCATATATATAGTAAATCAATGCGACAATTTAAACCTTTTCGGGATCCGGTCTGTAGCTCCAAGATCCAATACGCTTCTCTTTTTCTCACTAGTTTATCCCAATCCCCTCCTCTTTTCAGTTTCCTGATCTGTTCTATTACATAAAATTTAAACATTATATTAATCCCTCATGTTTTTCCAAAAAAATATTTTGTTGCGCCCGACATTTGTGTTTGTTGATTTTCAATACCCACTAAATGTTCAACGATTTTATGTTTAACCCTAAGTATAGTACTTTCTGTACATGTAACATTACATTCTGTGCATTCAATCATGTAAACAATAGGGATGAGCGATTACAAATCGACAAAGTTGAAATCGGCACGATTTTTAGGCTGATCGGAATTTTCCGATCACGCGATATTTTAGGTGACAATCTTACAGATAATCTATTACTATCGCGCCATTTTCAGCATTTCCTGTCATTTTGGCGGCCAGCAAATCAGCTTAGAGCATAGAGCAGGGTGAGCTGGGTGTGCGACGTCATGACTGTGATGTGTATGGTTGTCATTGGCTAGAAAAATCACATGACCTCGTTTTGCATAGAACAGCATTTCCTGTTCAGCATCAGTCTTTCAGTGTCTAACATCAGAGCAAGATGTGTGCTGCGTGTCTCTCAATACAGCTCAGCTCAGAGATACAGTTCTTATCTTTATTCATACAGACAACTATGCTTTTAGCTGTGAATATTAGAATATAGGTAGATTAGTGAATTTCAGTTCTTATTTAGTTAGACAGAGACTTTTAAAGAAGTATCTAGCGCTGTCCAGCCGCACGGGAGGTGGAGGGGGGGGGGGACGGATGGACAGACAGACAGGCTTTGGAAAGGAGGGTGCAGATTGTGCAGCCCAGACTCTGCTTTGAACCTGCATTGAAATGGCATTTATTTTACCACTTTTTGGCCAGCATACCTCACATCTGAGGTGAAATTGTACCTTTTATTTTTTGTGTCCCAGTTTTTTTCAAAGAGCCACCTTGTCATTAAATTTGGATACAGAAATTTTGTAGTAACTGTTGGTGTATTTCATTGGTGCAAAAACCACCTTCTGTCATCCTTTTACCTTTAAAATAGCTGTATTGCACGAGGTGCATCCCAGTTTTTTTCAAAGAGCCACCTTGTACTTAAATTTGGATACAGAAATTTTCTAGCAACTGTTGGTATATTTAATTGGTGCAAAAACCACTTTTCTTATCCATATAACTTTTAAAAAGCTCTATTGCACGTGGTGCGGCCCAGTTTTGTTCAAAGAGCCACCTTGTACTCAAATTTGGATACAGAAATTTTCTAGTAACTGTTGGTGTATTTCATTGGTGCAAAAGCCATCTTTTGTTATCTGTATAACTTTTAAATAGCTCTATTGCACATGGTGTAGCCAATTATTTTTCAAAGAGCCACCTTGTACTTAAAATTGGATACAGAAACTTTCTAGTAACTGTTGGTGTATTTCACTGGTGCAAAAACCACCTTTTCTTATTCGTTTAACTTTTAAAGAGCTGTATTGCACGTGGTGCGGCCCCAGTTTTTTTCAAATAGCCACGTTGTTACCAATTTTGAAGAAAAATTTTCTAGTAACTGTTTCCTTGTC
>JAODAL010083848.1:0-11111 GCA_025379985.1 Phyllomedusa bahiana
ACCCCCAGATTTTTTTTTAAACCCAGGACTGTATCCAGAACAAGGGGGGGCATCCCTCTACGTCTTGGGGAACAAAAGTTTTCTACATAAACATAAAAAAAGGGATTATTTACTGTTAGAGCAGTCAGACTGTGGAACTCTTTGCCAGGGGGAACGTGTCATGGTGAATTAAATTTAACAGAGTTAAAGAAGGGTTTGGATGCATTTTTGGAGTGTAATAATATAACAAGTTTATAATGACTAGGATTTGGAGAGGGGTCGTTGATCCAGGGATTTTTCCAATTGCCAGATTGGAGTCAGGAAGGAATTTTTTTCCCTCAAATGAGGAAAAATTTGGTTTTCAAACCTCATTGGGGTTTTTATATCATTGTCTTCTTCCTTTTCATCATCTTCTTCACTTCTTTCTTTACTTCAATTCCTTTCCAATAATCACTAACCTCTTCTTTCATCACTTTCCTTATTCGTACTCTTTCTCTCCATTTTGTTTATCTGTTTTTATTTCTCATCCTGATTAGGGATGAGCGATACAATCGACAAAAGTTGAAAATCGGCACGGTTTGTATGTTTTTTCGGAATGTTCTGATGACGCGATATTTTCCCATGAAAATCTTAAAGAAAATCATTATCAGGTTTACTATCGTGCCTTTTTTCTGCGTTTCTTGTAATTTTGGGCGGCCAGCCAATCAGCTCAGAGCATAGAGCGGATGAGCTGGTTGTACAACGTCATGACTGGTTCTCATTGGCTGCAAAAATCACATGACCTCGTTTTATATATGTAACCCCTATTTCCTGATCAGCCTCATTCTTTCACAAAAACCTCAGAAACAGAGCAACACGTCTCCTGCCTGCCCCAAATAGCTGTTGAAACAGTCAGAGACAGACTTTTTTATACAGAAAACCATCCTTGTAGCTGTGAAGCATAGGTTACAGCTAGATTAGAGAAATTTTAGTTCTTATTTAGTTAGAGAGAGACTTATAAGACATCTAGTGCTGTGTGCATTCGCATTAGGAGGGAGGGGGGGGAAGTGAGGGGTGATGTTGCCCACCCATCCTGTTACTCGCATTGAAATAACAATGTTTTTTTATCACTTTTTGGCCAGCAGACCTCCCAATGGGGGTGAAATTGTCCCTTTTGTTTTTGCAGTTCTATTGGAGTCAGTGCGTCTCAGTTTATCTCAAATAGCCCCTTTGTACGCAAATTGGGTTACAGATATTTTATTTTAACTGCTGCCTGACGTCAGCATTGTAAAAAACCCCCATATCTCATCCGTATAACTTTTAAAAGTTCTAATTGCACTACGTGCGTCTCAGTTTGGCGGAAAAAGCGCACTTGATGCAAATTTGGTTACAGATATTTTAAAGTAACTGGCATCTTTTGTCAGTGGCACCAAAACCCCGCATATCTAATCCATATAACTTTTAAATAGTTCTATTGGTGTCAAGTGCGTCTACAAATATTTTACTTTTACTGGTACCTGAGTTAGCATTGAAAAAAAACCGCCATATTCATCCGTATACGTTCAATAATTTTTTATATTGCATCATGGTCTCAATTTTTCGCAAATAGCCCTTTGTACAAAATTTGGGGTTTAAAATTTTTTTATTTTTTATTGGGCCTGTGTCGCATTTTTAAAACGCCATACTCACCCTAAAATTGTTCAAGAGTTGTATATTCCTCGTCGCTTCTTTTTTTGCGAAAATACAAACTTTTTACGAAGTTTGTTAAAAACTTCAATTGCTATCCTACGGGCAGTTGTAAACTTAGGGACTAAGAAGAACCTGTTGATTTGCTTACGGTTCTTCCCCCAGACCACATTTCACGAATTCGATAGAAACAATTCTTTTTTAAACCCTATTTGGGCCCATTGGAAATTAGGGGGTTTTAAAGAAATCTTGATTTCCGCTTTGCAGTACAGTTTCTCAATAAGAGACTTTAAAAACCTTTATACCTTTTAAAAATTTTTTTATTTTCGAACATGGAGTGAATACAGGGGGTAAGCGAGAAAAGGGGGGGTAGGAAATGGAGGCAATGGGTATGGAAAGGTCTCCTAAACCCTGCTGCGGAAAACCAAGCCAGCACAAGTCCGCCGCAGGACCTCGGGCCTGTCACCCCGGGTCAGTCCCCATTTGAATCTCAATAATGTCGTAATCATCATCGTCACTCCATCCAACCTGAACGAAGGCAACCAAATGTCAACCCAAATGTACAGACCACTGTAATAATCCCTTTTCTGAAGACCTCTTTGGTGACACAAGCGCGGGTGGGGGGGTCAATGTCTTTCAAAGATCAAAAGGCCAAAGATATGATCATTCCATCAGAGGAGGGAAGGAAGCTGGTCGTCGGCACAAAATCCCCAGGGTCGGAACGCCTTGCATGCCTGTGGGTTTACTGCAGCTCCCCGGGTTAGAATGTCAGACAGTAAGTCCCCTGTGATGATGTGAGAGACATTGTGGATCCAAAACGTGGTTTTTTTCAGCAAATTTGCTTGCGAGTTTCTTTATCAGTGGACGACGGGGAAAACGGGGGGTTGTGCCCATTATGGGCCCGGGCTTCAAAAATGGAGGGGGCAGTCCCCCAAACCCAACTGAGATTTTTACCGCCACCCATAAAATCATGGGCATTGGAAACAAAATTCCTCTTTTTCCCGGCCCCCCGAAAAGGCCCCTTTACAGCAAAAGAAGTGATAAGGGCCCCTGACAAGCACGGTGGGACCTTGGGGGTTGAGTATGTTGGCAAATTTAATTATCGCAAAGTTAAAAATCGGAAAACAGTTTTTTGTTGATCAAATTTTTTTAAGATCTTTAAAATAAAATTTTAAATTTTTTAAAAATTAAAAACTGTGCATCATCTTTTAAAATAAAAACGCCTTTTTTTCCGGCGTTTCCCTTTTTCTTTTTTGGCGGCCGGGCCAATCATCTTAAAAGAAAAAGAGCGGGGTGGATTTGTTCCCTTTTCATGACGGGGATGTGTAGGGTTGCGATTGGCTGGAAAAATCACATACCTCTTTTTTAAACATAGAACAGCCCTTCCTGTTAAAAGATCAGTGTCTGCCCCAGGTCTCATAAACCTAGGGGCTGCGCTCTGGGGCCTCTTTTCCCAAAAAAGCCCCAGCGGGAAAATTTTTCTATTTTTTTCACAGAGAAAGCTCTACTGTTAAACGTTATTTCCTTTAAAAACTTTGTTAGGGTCAGAGATTTTTAAGATTTTATTGTTTAGGTTTGAGAAAATTTTTAAAAGGGGCATCTACCGCTGTTTAAAATCACGGGGGGAAGCGGGTTGGTGGGACCCCGCGGGGGGGGGAACACAGGGCAAACTCCCATAAAGAATAAATGGATATAGTTCACCAAAAAAATTTTTGTAGACATTGCAAAAGCAATAGCTTTATTTTTAAACATTTTTTTATTGAAAAATTTCCTGGGGTATAAACAGCCCGAACTTAAAATTTAAAGGGTACACATCTTTTCTAAGTAACGGCAGGTCTCTTTGTTTGGTGCAAAACTCCACCCTTTTATTAAAACAGTATACATTTCAAAAGGTGTTTATTTTCAAATTTTGTGCCCATTTCCAAACCCTTTTTTTGAAAAAGCCACCGGGCTTTAAAAATTAAATCCCAGCAATTTTTGTAGCCACCCACGGGTTTTGATGGGTTCCAAAAAAAATCCCCCTTTTTTTTTTCCCGAAAAAATTACAATTTTTTGTTTTTTAAACTTTGGCTCCACCCCGTTTTGTTCATTTACACCTTGCATTTAAAATTTGGAATACCGCAATTTTGTAGTCCCCCAACATTGAATTAAAAGGGTTCCAAAAAAAAAACCTTTTAATATCTGAAAAACTTTTCAACAGTTTTTTTTTTTCCCATTTTTTGGGTTTCAGTAAAAACCCCTTTTCCCCAGACCCTACTTTGTATTAAATTTAAAAATACAGAAAATTTAGTAGTCCCCAAACGGGTTAATTTTGATGGGTTTCCCCAAAAAAAATTACCTTTTAAAAATCCCGTAAAATTTTCCCAGCGGGGTGTTTTTTTCCCATTTTTTGTCAGTAAACCCTTTTTTTTTAAAATAAAAAGGCTATTTTTGAAATTTTAAATTTGAAAAACAGCAATTTAGTAGTCCCCAAACAGGGAATTGATAGGTGCCAAAAAAAATCCCTTTTTATTACCCAAATACTTTTTCAGACAGGTTTTTTTTTTTAAAATTTTTTGGGCCATCAAGTTTTTGTTCATAGGGGCCTTTTTTGGGTAGTTAAATTTGAAAAACAAAAATTTTTAAGTAGTCACCATAGGGAATTAAATAGTGCCAAAAAAAAATCCCTTTTTTTATTACCCCCTTAATAAAATTTCAGGAAACGTTTTTTTTTTTTTCATTTTGGGCGCAGGCCAGCTTTGTTGATAGACCCAAACCCTTTTTGCAGTTAAATTTGAACCCAAAGAAATTTTTGTTTTGATTTGGGATTTGAGAATAGTTTTTTTTTTTTGCCGTTTTTTAATAAGAATTTTTCCAAAACTCTTCCATCCCTTCTAAAATTTTTTAAAATTTCTGAACGTGGACGAAATTTCAGGGGGTTTAAGGGGCCGAGCAAAAAAAGGGGTGGGCCCTGGGGGTAAAAGGTACGAAGAGAAGGGGGCCCCCTTCCATTCGGGGCGACAAAAAACGCTTTCCAGGGGATCGTCAGTTCAGGACCTTCGGGCCCTGCCAATCGCGGGGGGTTTCGGGGCCCTTTTAAAAATCTCAAAAACGAACACGTCCCAATCTGCCCTTTCCCAGGGGTTTAAATCCCAAACCTGCACCCCAAAATTTCTTCCCTCCTAAAACCCCCCCATACACCCCCCAAAAAATGTCGTCACACCCCACCCAGCACCTCCAACTGAACGGGCCCAAAATGTCATCTCGTGTACCCACCACGTGGAAAATTTCCTTTTTCTGAAGCTTTTTTGGGGAAAGGGGGAAACCCAAAAAATTGGGGGTTTGGGGTCAGAAGCGGGGGGCTTTTCTGGGGTCCTAAAACACCCCGGGGGGCTGGGGCCCGTTTGTTTTTTTTCGGGGTAGGGCCGGGTTTCAAAAACGACTTTTTTTTTCCCCGGCCCATTGTGAACTTGCGGAATTTTTTTTTTTGGGGGAGAAAAACCTTCTGTTTTCTGCCCACAAATTTTTCTGAAACTTTCCAACAGACCCGTCCTTTCCCTCACCCGTCACTGTAAGAAAAAATAAACCAATACAAATTTACTTTTTCAGAACTTCTCCCCTTTCATATAAACAATCCCCCAAAAACAGTCACCAAAACATCCCCCTACACATGGAGCAAATCTACCAACAAGTGTTTTTTAACTAAAACCCCCTCCCAAAACCCAAAGCCCCCAAAAAACTATTACAATTTAAAGGGCCCCAAATAATCCTGCCAAACCCTAAACCGAACGCAACCCCACAGTGAACTTTCCCCCTGAAACACAGGCCCTAGAGACATAAAAAAATTACCCCCCAAAACCAAAACCAAAGTGAAAATACTATTTGTATGTAGACTCTGCAAACATAAAAGTGATTACCCCTGCAGTTACATTTAGGATTTCCCCAAAGACTTTTTTCCTGTTTCCCGCCCGTTCACTTTCCTTTTTTTTCCCCCCCCCGGGTTTTCACCCCCTTCATGCTGATTGCTCCCGGCCAAACTCGCCCTAAGATTTGGACACAAATATTTTTTAAAACCTCACATTTCCACAACCCCCTTTAAATTAAATAGGTATAGCATTTCCCCCTCGTTGGGAAAATAGGGGCACGGGAAGCGAAAAAGGGGCCACAGGCAAAAAGGGGGCCAAAAGGCAGATAAAAGGGGGGCCCAACCCGGTGAAAGGGGCCCCCCCCGTATTTTGGGCCAAAAAGGCGATGGGGGGCCCCGGCAGAAAGGGGGCCCCCAGGCAGGAAAATTAGGGGCACGGGAGCAAAAATTGGGGGGCCACAGGCAGAAAAATTGGGGGCACGTTTGCAGTATAAAAGGGGCCAAAAAAGAAGGTAATAGGGGCCCTGAGGCAGAATATAGGGCCCAACTGGTCAGAAAAAGGGGGTTTTCATGAGGCATAAAAGGGGGGGCCCCCCAGGCAGGTATTTTAAGGGGCACGAGGCAGAAATATGGGGCCACGGGCAGTATTTTGGGGAACTGGGGCAGTATATAGGGGGCCAAAAAAAGGAAATATTGGGCCCACTGGGGCAGAATAAAGGGTCCCTAAAGGCATTAAAAAAGGGGGCCCACTGAGGAGAAAAAGGGGGCCAAACAGGAAGGTAAAATGGACACAGGGCAGTATAGGGGGGGCCACGGGCAGGAAAAAAGGGGCCCAGGGGGGTATATAACCACAGGCATTATTTAGGTGCACAGGCAGCATAGGTGGCCCCAGGCGGGCATATGGTCCCAAACAGGCGGGCGTTTTGGGGGCCACAGGCAGGGAAAATGGACCACGGGCCAGGGAAATGGGGCCAACAGGCGGGGAAAAAGGGGGGCCACAGGCAGAATATTGGGCCACGGGTCGGGGAAAAGGGGGCCACAGAGGGGGAAAATGGGGGCCACAGGCAGGCATTAAAAGGGGCAAAGACAGGGGGAAGGGGGTGCCAAAGGCAGGAAAGAGGGGGCCCCAAAACAGGGAAGGCATAAGGGGCGGGGCAGGGGGGCAGGGGAAAATGGAGGCCAAAAGGGCCAGTATATGGGGCCAAAAGGCAGGGAAAAGGGGGGCCACGGGCGGGGATTTTGGGGGCCACAGGCAGGGATTTGGGGCCACGGGGCAGTATAGGGGGGGCCACGGGCCGGCAAAAAGGTTTAAACAGGCATAAAATGGGGGCCACGGCATTTATTTTGGGGGGCCACAGGCGGGCCCCTTTATGGGGGCACAGGAGTATTGGGGGCCACAGGCAGGTAAAATGGGGGCCACAGGAAAGGGATATGGGGGCCACGGGCAGGCAAAAAGGGGGGCCCACGGGCCCGGCATTATAGGGGCACGGGCATATATAGGGGGAAAACTGAGGCGGGAAAAACGCATTAAAAATTTAAAAACATTCACACCCACCAAACTGGCCCCCCTTGCGACCCGGGGGGCTCCGCCTCTTCACCCCGGGCGCTCCCCCGGAAAGCTCCTCAGTCGCAGGGCCTATAAATTTCCTGTGCGCCCAAGGAAGGCACTTCGCGATACATCACATAAAAGGGCGACGCTCCCGGGGCTGAGGGCCCGGGGCCGCGGGGGGTCCTCAGCCGGGTAAACCCGGGCCCGGGCCCCGCTTTTGTGGGCCCTTTTTGGTCCAAACGTCTGGGGGGCAGGGAGCGCCGCTCTCTGCTCCGCAAAGCCCTCACTAGTGTGCTTTCCACGGACCAAAATTTTGCACTGAAGGGCAATTCGGTCCCTTCCAGGCCCGGGGGCAGAGGCCTGGAGCCCGGGAGACTCGGGGGACATTTTTTTTTTATTTTTGGGGCCCCCAGCCCCGAATAAAACAGCCTTAGCGACGCCCCATGGTTTAGAAGGCATGTTAATAAACAAGAGGCCAAAAGGAGGGTTTTCCCTTTCTCTGGGCCCCAGTTTTCTGAAACCATCCAAAGGGGGGAAGGGGCCCGGGCAAAAAAGGGGGAAAAAAAACCCCGGGGGGGGGGCCCCGCAACCCCTTTCAGTCCCCTTTGCTTTAACCCCGCAGCTCCTGGAAGCAGAATGGGCAGGACGAAGAAGTCAAACCCGTGTTGATGATGATGATGAAAGCCCTTGCGGGTCCCAACTTTGGGCTTTTCAGCAGAATTTGCTTGCGAGCGCTTTAAACACGGATTAGGGGGAAGACATGGGGTTAAAGGGCAGTACGGGTTTCCCCCCTCAAAAAGGGAGAGGGCGGGCGCAAAAAGTCCCCCTGAAAATGAATTTCCCCCAGGGCCCCGGCACCGCAAACCCCCCCCCATCGCTAATTGCCCCTCAAAAAAGGTTTCCCGGAAACCCTCTCAAACCTGGGGCCCTTTTTTTGAGCAAAACCCTGGAAATTTACCCCCCGCGAGCCAAATCCCCCTTTTGGGCCCTAAACCATAAGTAGAAAGGCAAAACCTTAGTTTGGTTTTAAACCCCCACCAACATGGGCTAGTCAATGACAGCGAATGGGAATGAATTTAAAAAGTATGGGAACCTTGGCCAAAAAAAAAGGGCCAAGGGGCCCGATTCCCCCCCCCCGGGCCACCCAACCACTTTTCCCCCAAACCCCCAGGTCCCTCCTCCCCCCTCCTTTCCCCTCCACCACCACCAAGGGGTTTTCCCAGTTGCCCATGTCTCTCAGAGTCCATGATAAGGGGAAACAGCCTCCCCTTCAGCCTTTCCCCGGCGCCCGAAGTACCACCACACCAACAAGACCCTCCTAACCCCCCTTTTCCTTCCGCCAGTTTCACCTGCATGCCCCTTAAATAAACGGGCCCTTTTCCCCAGCAGCCAGCCTTCTGTTTCCAGGGTTTTGGGAAACAGAAGAAACAAATTTTAAAACCCCAAAACCCTCCCCCAAAACCAAAAGCCTGAAAGTCGGGATTTTCCAGGCTTTTTTTCCTTTGGGAAAGTTGCCTTTTTTCCCCTGGGGAACACAGATTTGGGTTTTTTCCCCCACGTCAGGCCCTTTCCTGCCCCCCCTAAAAAAATCCGAGCAGGGGAAATTTTTTTTTGCAAGAAAAGCCGTCCCCGGCCCTGCCCAAACCCCGTTTTATCTAAAATTTCAAGCGCTTGTCTGCAAACTGTGTCCGGAAAAGCCAACTCACCAAACCGGGCACAAAGGATATTTAAACAACCCGGGCCCAAGGGCCCCTATATCTCTGTGACAGCCACTGGGTGGATGTCCTTTGGGCAAGAAAGGGGGCTCTCAGGCTTGGCCCCAACTCCCTTTAAAACCGCAGGGGGTGGGCAGGGGGGTCTTTTTTCCCCAAAGGGCCCCTGGTTGGGTTAAAATTTAAACTGGTCTTGGAGACCGGCCACCCCACAGGGCAGAGCTTGGAAAAGCTCTCCCCTAACCAAAAACCCAGCCTGGCGGGTTTCCCAAGAAAGTTGTGCCAGGCAATGTTGGGGTTCGATAACGGGCTAAAACCCGCTTTTTCCCCGCCCCATTTAAAATCATTTTGGGTTTGGGCACACCCTTGCCTGGCAAAATTTTCATGAAAAACCCTTTTCGCCAGAAATTTCTAAAGAGCTAAACCCCGGGGCCCGGACTGCCTCGAGGAAAGGGCCCAAGTCAAAATTCGAAATTCCGCCGTTCGGGGACCCTTCTTCGTCCCGCCTGGCTGCGTTGCAGCGTCAGCTCGGCCCCCCCCGTCAACCGTTCCCCCATTGTTTTACGTGGCAACAACGCTGGAATTCCCCCCTCCATAAAGCCCAGCATTGTGGCACAGCGCAATTCCATTTAAAAAGGGAGTACGAAGGGGACACAAAGGCCTGACAAGCAGGGTGCGGGCCCCCGTGGTGTTGAACCACCGAGAGTGGGGGGCCGTTTAAAGAGGGTCGCACTATCCTTTCCAGTTTTTTAAGAAGGCCAAAAAAAAATGGCAGGGGCGGAAAAATGCCCCCTTTTTAGCATGAGCATTGTGGTGATTTTTAGTTCTGGGAAAGATCGTTGGGGCACTCTGGGAAAAAACAGGGCCAGCCACGATTTGGGGGAGGAACGGACACAGATGCGGACACGGAGCCCTTTCTCCCCTGTCGAATCCCCAAGGCCCGACAGTTTCCTCAATTTTTATCCGGGCTTCATTAGGGCAGTGGTTCGGAGTCCAGGGCTAGTGCAAAAGGGAGCGCATCAGCTCTCAGGGTGCCCCTCCCTTTAGGCAATCCCGGGGGTGTTGAAGCTGAAACCGGGGGAAACGGAAGAGGAGGAGGAGGAGGGGGGAGGAGGGAAAATTTTTAAAACAAAACCCACATTACCCCAAAAGTCCCCCGCCTTTGGGAAAGGGGGTTGGCCCCGAATTTGAGGGGGAGGGGAAGATGAGGGGGGAAACAGTTTTTCTAGGGGCCCATCGACCCAGAGGCTTGGGAAATTTAAGCTCCATCTCTCACATGAGTGCTTGGATGCTCCATTTCCCCCCAACATGATCCTCGCTTAAGGCCCTCAAAATGAGCAACAGTTTTCTGGGTGGCCACCCCCTGGATCCCCGGTACAAAAAAAACTAGCACTTTCCTTCCCCCCACCCAAATAGGGGTAAAAGGCGGGAAAGGAGCCCTTGCTGATTGACAACGGGGGACATCTGTTCTCTGATTCATTTTTCTTAAAAATGTCACGGTGGAACAACTCAGCGACGTGACAGAGTGAGTGCCCAAATACCGAGCGGCAGCAGCAAGCAGGCAAGGTGGCAGAACCTAATGGGGGACCCCTGGCAATCTTTATTTACCACCTCACCAACGCATTGGGGGACACATCCAACCCCAAAAAACCACTTTAAAATCCCTGGGCACCTATCTGCGTCTCAACACCAAAGTTTTTGGATGTGTTCCACCCCAAAAACTTCTGGGGATCCAAATGGACAATGGCCCAGTCCTCGCCACGCCAAGAGGTGTTTTCCTGCCCAGCAGCCCGTGTCTATCTGAGCGGACCTTCAGCACAGCTGGAGGAGTCATTACAACAAACCATCCGGTTTCCAAGATAAGTGGATCGTTTGACTTTTATCAAGAAGAATAAGGCTGGATCTCGATGAGTTTGGGCCCCCAAATTTCCGAGGTACCGATTAGTTGCCGGCTACTTCATATCCTCATCAAAAAAAATTGTCCTCTTGAAAATTATTTTAAAATGATCATTTTTTACCAATTTTTTTTCTCTTTTCCCCAACTTCCCCTTTTTGCTGGTTTTTTCTGTGGGAACTGTAAAAGACAGCAAGGTTTCTGACAACACTGTATTCCATTTACTCACTTTTTCTTTTGAAGTTTTCCCCCTTGTCAATGGTTTTGAGGTCATGTTCTGTGAGATAAAGCTATAAAATTTTGGTCCCTTTTGGAAAAAATGTGGCTTCTAATGGGATTTCTCCTCACAATTTTTAAAAAGTGGGTGAGAAGTCTATTTTTAATTTTTTTGGGGGCATTTTTGTGAGATACAGAATAATCAAGGCCTTTGGGAAAAGAAATGTGGGTTTTAAGTGGCATTTTCCCCCA
>JAODAL010083849.1:0-11111 GCA_025379985.1 Phyllomedusa bahiana
GGTGGGCCAAAGCGTAGTCAGGTCGTAGTCCGGGGAATCTAGTCGTAGGCAGGAAAGGAGGTCAGGGCAGGCGGCAAAGGTTCGTGGTCGTGGACAGGCAGGAAGGTCAGGGCTGGCGGCAGAGGTTCGGAGTCGAGAAACGTAGCAAGAGGTCTGGTACACGGTAAGGCGAGAATATACTTAGGGAACGCTTTAGCTAAGGCATGAGGCAACATAGATCCAGCACAGAGTGACAGTGAGCGTAACTTTAAATAGAGGAGGCGTCGGGCACTTAGTCAATTAAAGGGACGCTGGCCCTTTAAATCTTCGAGAACGAGCGCGCGCGCGCCTTAGAGGACGGGCACGCGCACCTCGGCCGGCAGAGGGCGCGGACAGGACAGGAACGAGGTCAGGTGAGTCCCTGTGCACTGCGGGACCACCGCTCGCCGAGGAGCGGGGGCATCCGTGACAGGGGGCTTGTAAGAAAACTGTCTAGGTCGAAGACTTTCTTTGTTGTCCATAGCAACCAATCACAGCTCCCCTTTCATTATATGAATTGAAAGGGAGCTCTGATTGGTTTCTGATGGGCAACAAAGAAAGTCTTAGACATAGACAGTTTTCATACATGAGGCCTGCAGTGCTACTTTAAGGGAGACATGTATGAAAGGGTTTTTCACACAAAAACAGTCAAAGGCCAGCTCACCATAAGACATAAGTCAGTCGGGGTCCATCCGTGCCGGTATGACGTCCAGAGGAAACGTCCTTGTGGTTATGGCAAATAGAGGCAGGTAACAGCACCGGAATAGATGATCCCAAATGTGAAGTAAAATCTAGCGTTTATTGAGTTCCATTAAAAGCAGCAACATCCAAGGTCTGTACAGCTAACGCGTTTCGGGTGGGCACCACCCTTACTCATAGCATAGCAAACCAAACTAAACATGTGCAATAAATACCTACATGTGCATTAAAAACAATGCGCTCACCTGTGTTGCGTGTGGCTCCATTGCTCCGGATACCGGTATGTGAGTTCCGGGTGCTAGGAGTGAAAGCGGAAATGACAAAATGTCATGCGCACTCGCTCTGACCAGACCTAACCTGGCAAGGGCAAAGAAGGAAATAACGGAGCGAAATAATGTTACCCGTCAACAGGCAGGTTGCTTACAAAGGACATTATGTGAAATGCCAAAGGCAATTACAATGCAACGAGAGACAATAATGGCACCCGGATGGGTAATAAAGATATTAGAAATCCGGGCCGGAGCCGAAAACAGGAGTGACACGAAACACAGGTGGAATAAAAACAATAAAGACACAAATGCGTATCGAAAAATCAACACAAAGTATACACATAGTCGAAAGGTTACAACACACACATGAGAAAATAGAACCGTAAATAGAATATGAAAATAAATATATTAATTATATCTGAATGTTTGTATTGATAATAAATATTGTCACTTGGTCAAGTGTGTGACAGACCGATGCACATAGAAAAAAAAAAACAGTATAATTAAGTGTTAGAGGTTTAAGAGATAATTAGAATGTCCATTAAAGAATAAAAAAAATGGATTGAATCAAAAGGCAGACTTAGCAGGGGATTGTGAAAAGCAATGGTCTAATTTTCACCCTTTCCTGGCTATGATATCTAATGCGGAAAATGAGTGTGTTAGGCACATGTTCATAAGACTCAACATTTTTTAATGCGTCTAAAATGAGGCTGCGTTTTGGGGGTGTTCTGGGGGCGTGTCGCACCACACTCATAATATTAGACACATATATGAATGTGATTCGGCAAACTAGGTGCATTACTGCTTGAACAGGCAGACCTTTTTTAATGTAATCTGCCCGAGCCTGAGGAGTGGAAGTGAAGCTAGATTTGCTGTTACGGAAAAAAATGTCCCTTATTTCTCAACTTACACCAGTCAATAAAAAAAAATTTAGAAATTAATCAAACGTAAAAAATTAAAATTTATTTAAATGTAATAAAAAATGTTATCATATAAAATTTATATAAAAATAAAAAAAAATATAATTATATCGAAAAAAATTAAAATTCTCCTATAAAATTATTTAAAATTAAAAGAATCTCAACTAAAATTTTTCATTAAAAAAAACCCCTATTTTGTTAAATTTTTTCTTTAATATAATTTGCGCTCTCAAACCCTTTTTTCTATATACAGCAAGAGCCACTGGACCTTGGTCCACCAAGCAAGATCTACTAGTGTCTTCACTATTCATGACATCTATTCCAAAAACTTTATTTCCATCTATCTATACCTTTATACATGTTTGGTGCAAGTTCCTAATGCCCAAAAAACAAAATGAGGTACGAAGAAATTTGACACCATTTAAATGCACCAAAACCCTTTATACATTCAGCGAAATTTTACACTGAAAAATGCACTTCGATCCCCCTTGTTCCATACATGTCTCCTAATATTAAATCTATTGACAAGTATCTTAAAACTTTTTTATAGTTGCTCCTGATGAAGTCTATAGATAGCATGTGCAGTATTTTCTGTTCTTGCCCCTTCCCAAATGGTGTATGTTTATATTTTCATAAAAAAATCTCTGACATATATTGCATTCTGCAATTTGAAAACCACTACTCCCCTAAAGAGAAGTATTTTTTTTAAAAAAACCAATTAGCTTGCATTGTACGGATGTAACATACGGTTGGATTGCGGGACCACCGAAGCGAGGGTGAAGCCTCCCGGGGGGCGGAATCAAGTAAACCCGGTTTTCCCCAAGCCCGCCGAAAAAAGGGAGGACTTGCTGCGGCGGAAAAACTCCCGGGTCACCCCCCTGGGCTTGACTTGCTTGCGGTGGCACCCAAAGGCAGTGCGGGTACAAAATCGGACTGGGCGAAGTCGGGGACGGGAAAAAGGGGTCGGGAGGCGGAAAAGGTTTTCAGGGTCGAGAAAACAGGACGTAAAGGTTTGGTACAGGGAAACAGGCTACGAGGAGAAACGTTTTTCTCTAAAGGAGTACGGCATAAAGATCCGGCAAGGTGCCCCGGGGAAAAGGAGGTTAAATAGGGTCACCTCCCACCCTTTTACCAATAATGGGCGTACTGGCCCTTTAAATCCCCGAGAGCCCCGGGGACGGCGCCTAAGGGCGGGGAGCGATAAACCCGGCCGGCCAGGGGGTGAGGGACCAAAGGGCGTTGGGGGGCAGGGAAGGAGGGGAGCCGGGGCCCAGCCTGGAACGCAGTACCGCCGGGACCCCACGGGGGGCAGCCGAGTGGGCCCGCACCCGGGCGAGGGCTGCGGGACCCCCCTCGTGACACTGGACTTAGTGGTAACGGATCCGGTTTTTCAGGAATCTGGTTTGGCCCCGGAGTCTGCATGGACGAGGAACCATCCTTCTTCTGAGAAAAAAAAAACAGCTCCGGGGGTGAAAGAGGCTTGGTATAAAAACCCTTTTGCAGGTTTTTCCCCCGGATATAGTCAGACATGGCCTGAGTTCTGGTCTAGACAACGGGGAACCTAACCCCCAGGAGGACTGGCCCCGGAAGGGGTCAAGGGCGTCTAGGGGCGATGAGGAGGGAAAGGGGTTCGGGCCCTTTTTTTTCCCAAAAGACATCCGCAGTCCGGAAATTTAGCGGGGAAAACCTGGCGAAACCCGTAAGAATGGGAGGGGGGAAAAGGCCGGATTTGGCCGCGGAACGAGAGACAGCGAAACCCGGGGCCCGGAACCCAGCGCAAACCTCCCGGTTTTTTCCTTGAGGTCGGGGGTGGGGCTGCAGCCACGGGAAGACCCAAGAGGGCGCTGGGAGACCGAGGGAGGACTAAAAGGGATCTCCCCCTTTGTAAGGCCCCCAGCGGAGGGACAATGTCTTGGTCCTACCGATGGCCCCCACAAGGAGCTCACCACTCACGGAGGGTATCACCAGGGCTTCTCCAGACGGGTCCCCGGAAGGCGATACTGGGACACCAGGGTGGCGTGAATAAAGTTCCCGGCGGATCCAGAGTCTAGAAAGGCGGGCACCCGAAAAACGAGTCCGGAACCAGACGAGACCTCAACCTCCATAGTAAGGCGTGGAGAGGAAGTGTTCACACCTAGGGACGCCTCTCCGACATAACCTAGGTGCGGGCATTTCCCTGCCGCTGTGGGCGAAGCGGGCAACCATTGCGAAAGTGATCCGGGCTGGCACAGTAAAGGCACAATTTCTCTGCCCGACGGCGGGACAGCTCCTGTTCGGACAGATGTGCCCGGTCCACCTGCATGGGTTCTTCACTGGTTGGGAGCGGAGGTGGAAGCTGAGGTCTTTGGAAGACCGGAGCCAGGCGAGGCAAACGGCGTGGTCGGGCGAGATCACGTTCCTGGCGTAGTTCCTCTTGCCGCTCGGCGAAGCGAACATCGATCCGAGTGGCTAGGTGGATCAGTTCGCTTAGGGAGGACGGGATCTCTCTAGCCGCTAGGGCGTCCTTAACTCTGCCGGACAAGCCCTTTTTGAAAGTGGCACATAGAGCGGCGTCGTTCCAGGTCAGCTCTGATGCCAGGGTCCGAAAACGAACTGCGTAGTCGCCGACCGAGGAGTCACCCTGGCGAAGATTCAGTAGAGCGGTCTCTGCAGAGGATGCCCGTGCCGGCTCTTCAAAGACACTGCGGAACTCTGAGAGGAAAGCCTGTAGGTCCGTCGTCACCGGATCGCCCCGGTCCCAGAGAGGGGTGGCCCAAGCTAGAGCCTTCCCGGACAGCAGACTGACCACGAAGGCCACCTTCGAACGTTCAGTGGGGAATTGACCAGCCATTAACTCAATGTGCATAGAGCACTGGGTAATAAATCCCCTGCACAGTTTGGAGTCCCCTTCAAACTTGTCGGGTAGTGGTAAACGCAGCCTAGAAGTCCCGGGTACTGGCGGAGGCGTCGCCACAGGAGGAGGAGTCGGCGGCTGTTGGTTAGCCAGGAGCTGCTGCAGCATGGCGGACAACTGGTTCAGCTGCTGGGCTTGTTGCGCAAGTTGTTGTGACTGCTGAGCCACTATCGCCGTGAGATCCGGTTCACCGGGCAAAGGTACCTTGGCGGGATCCATGGCCGGATCTTACTGTAACGGATGCTGGTAGTGGATCCGCTGGACCACCGCAAGCGATGGTGTAAGCCGTACCAGGGGGCGGAATCTAAGTAGAACCCGGTTTTCACCAGAGCCCGCCGCAAAGCGGGATGGACTTGCTGCGGCGGAGAACTACCAGGTCGCCCCACTGGCGTGACTTGCTTGCGGTGGCAGCCAAGGCAGTGCGTGGTACAAAATCGTGAGACGTAGGCGAAGTCGGGGACAGGCAAGAGGTCAGGGCAGGCGGCAAAGGTTCGTGGTCGAGAAACAGGAGCGTAAAGGTTCGGTACACGGAAGACAGGCTACGAGGCAGAAGACCTTTCCTCTAAAACAGACGGCCTAAAGATCCGGCAAAGGTGAACCGGGAAGGGAAAGGAGGTTAAAAAGGGTCACCGCCCGCCTTTACAATAATGGGCGACTGGCCCTTTAAATCCCGGGAAACCCCGGGGCGGGGGATTTTCCAACCGGGCCGGGGCCCGGGGGACAAAAGGCGCGGGAGCGTGGTCAGGTTAAAGGGAGCCCGGGGGCCCCCAGCCCTGAAACCGGCAGTAGCCGCCGGACCCGACGGGCGGCAGCACAGGGCCCCAGCCCGGGCAGGGGGGCGGGACCATGTGACACGGACTTATTTTGGGAGTTTAAAATTTTCCCCCAGAAAAAAATTGCCATATATGAACGTGAAATAAGATAATTCAGAACTGCATTACTGTTCTAAATGTAGAATCTTTAATAATGCGATCACAATTAAACATGTTAACATAATTTTATTTTACTTTTAGAATGTAATTGTAATGGACACTCGGATAGATGTCATTTTGATATGTTTTTTTTTTTAAAAAAGCAATAGCATCAGTGGTGGTGTATGTGAAAATTGCAAGCACAATACCATGGGAAATAAATGTGAACTGTGTAGACCATACTTCTACCACGACCCTCTCAAAGATCTCTCTGATGCCGAAACGTGTATTTGTAAGTTCAAGTCATATTTTTCCAGAGAACTATAGGACAACAGATATAGCTAAAGAGTTATTTACATAGATAACTGCACTAGGATACACTACTCACAAAAAGTTAGGGATATTTGGCTTTTGGTTGAAATTTCTGGATGAACATAAAATTTCTTGACATTTTTTTTTTAATGCACTAAATGAGACCAATTTCTTAACATTAGAATGCACATGTCCAACTGTACAATGTTTCAGTTAAATGTTTCAGTACTTACTGATCTCTAACAAGGAGCTTAATGGAAAAATTTACAATAGGTGTTTGATCCTTGAATCACCCAATAAATTTAGTAAATCAATTTGAATTGGGATTTAAACAGTCCTCCACATTTTGACATTGTGACACCAAGACAACAACTTATAATTGATCAACAGTACCTCGCCCTTGCAAGCCTTCAAGCAGGAGGCTCTCAGACGGAAGTGGCCACTGAGCTTAGGGCGTCACAGAGTGTCATCAGCAGGTTGCAACAGAGATATAGAGAGACTGAAAGAGTCACAGGAAGGCAAAGAAGTGGATGTCATTTGGCTACATCACACACTAATGACCTCTTCATTTTAAACAATGTCCAATGATGAATGCCACACAAATCCAGGCATGTTTAAGAGAGGTGAGAGGCAGCCAAGTGTCACATCGGAGCACTCGTAACAGATTACAGCATCAAGGTCTGGGTGCCCATACGACCGGCAAGAGTAAATGATCACATCACCAGACGCAGGCATCATTGTCTTGCATGGGCCAGGGAGCATCTACATTTGACAAGGTACCAGTGGTCCTCAGTGCTGTTCAGTGATGAAAGTTGATTCTGTGCATCAGCCACAGATGAGCCTTTGGTGGTGTTACAGTGTGGCAGGTGTGTTTAGTCAATACAGAACTGCCCTACACTTTGTGAATGGTACAGTGACGGCCTCTACTACTTGAATAACATCACGACAATGCTCCAGCTCATCGAGGTTGCATCATTAGAGAACAGCTGTTGGAGACTGGGGTACCTCAGATGGAGTGGCCTGCACTTTCTCAAGACCTGAACCCACTAGAAAACCTGTGGGATCAGCTGAGTTGCCATGTAGAAGTTCTTAAAGGGGTTTTGCCACCATCTAATATTGACGTTGGAACCTCCAAAATGGGTATTTAATCACTTTTCTAAATATATGTGATTACAAAAAGTGAAGACTCTGAGAGCTATAGCATTTCTCAATCCCCCTTAGTTACCTGAAAGCTTCCACTAGACACGACTAGAGAGCTGACAGGCTGTGCTTGCGTGAAACACTTCTTATCTGATGACAGGGAAAATTAATGAGCTTTTAAGGGACAAGGAAGAAAGTGCAGTCTATGAGGCTGTGTTTTGCTATATTGAGGATCCACTGTTGTACTGTTATTATTTCACTTAAGTTTTGAGATGCTCCCTTATTCCTCACTCCTTATCCCCTCCCTCTCAGCCCTGCAGCTTCATGACTCAGCATGGTTTGTTGACATTCTCCCTGTGCTGATAAGGAGGTAAGTAACTTGCATCCTGGCAAATCCCCTTTAACTCTGTACCCCTAAATCTCAATGACCTAAAGGGTGCCCTTCAGGAAAGGTGGGATACCATGCCTCAGCAGTTAATAACTTAATAACTCATCTTGTGAACAGCATGATAAGTTGTGGTCAAGCTGTCAATGAGGACACATTATTGAGACACTGATATTTTTGATGGTATATACCATCCACCATTGTTGCCTTTTGTTTCATTAAATTGTTTGAGATGAGAAAGTCAACACTGCTTTGTACAACTTAAATAGCCTACTTTCAGGATAAAATCTCACTGTGGCGTGAAATGTTTACATTTTCCATAAATTTCACCCAAAAGCCAAACATTCCTATCTTTTTGTGAGTAGTGTATTTTATGTTAGAAGCCACTGAATTTCATTAAAAAAGTTAAGATAATATTCTGTGCCGTTAGCATATATATACTATTACTATACATATTGTTCAGCATATGTATATTGTATATTTTCTGTATTTCTTGTGAAACTGATAGAAAAACTAATCTATAAAATAATATTAATGTCAGCAGTTTTTGGTTTGAATAAATCCTGCAAAAAATAATTGAATCAAACTTATATTTTTACTGCATCTTATAAGAAACAATTACATCCATTTTGAGGTGTTGTCAGGTTAAAGTGTTTTCAGAATGACCCAAAACAGTGTAAAATAATAAAAGTAGTACTCAGCTTCTTGACTCCCCAGCAATCCTATTCTGACGCTTACAAGTCCCATTGGTCTCTGCACATCCTAGTCCCTCATGGCACAGACATGGGCGTGCAGCAGTCAATTATTGGATGTAGCAAGTGATTCTGAAAACATTTAAGGGGCATAAAAAACATTTTAAACTCTTAACAACATTTTAAGGAACTTTATAAAACTGATAAGGCAGTAATGAGCTTCATTAGTGAACTGAACTTCAGTAAAGCAAAACCCCTGCAAAAATGGTGCAATTGCATTATTTTTCACGTTCTGCCTTATAAAGAATATGTTTTGGAATGCCCAGTACATCATATGGTACAATCAGTGTCGGACTGGGTTCCCCTAGGGCCCACAGGTGGAGTTGGCTCTAGGGGCCCACCAGTTGAGCTGTTTCTGGGCCCACCGGTGGAGTTTATTTTAGAGGCCCACCCTACAGCTACTGTAAATGACTGTACATGGCTCCTATACTCTGCTTCTAGCTTTTTGCCTCTCTTTCTCTGCTCTTCTGCCTCTTCTGAGGATGTATATGCTGTAAAAAACAGTTCCAGGACTGCCATGCTCAAGGGCCCACCGGGGGTTTCCCCTATTCCCCTGTGGGCCAGTCCGAGCCTGGGTACAATTAAGAATGTACTGCTTGTCCTGCAAAAAAAACACGGCCTCATTCATCAATGTAGACAAAAAATATTAAAAGTTATGGCTCTGAAAAGGCAAGTAGAAAAAAAACAACAACATAAAGACTAAACACTTTGGCATGAAGGGGTTGAGGATACTTTCTTTAAGTATTTCAGACAAATTCAAGAGCAGGTAACACTCAAGCAAACACTAGCTTGACTAAGGCCTTCTTTTCAATCCCCCCTTTTTTCTGCCTTCAGTCCCTTCTCTTGAATTGGAGAAGATTTGTTAACAGTTGTAAGTCATATAAAATATTTCATAATCATTTTTTTCTCCTATTCCAGCTTGTGACTGTGACCCAAATGGCACACAGGGTAATGGATTATGTGAAGGTAAAACAGACCACAGATTGGGAATCATTGCTGGGAAATGCTTATGCAAACAAAATGTAGAAGGAATCCGCTGTGATCAGTGTAAACCTGGCTACTATGGACTGAATGCGAATGACCCTGTTGGATGCCAATGTACGTAGCAGAGAATATGAAGCACTGTATTGTCTTAAAAAATGAAAAGTTATGTTTCTTTCCTGTGGGGATAGTACCACATAAAATAGTAAAGATAAAAAAAAATAATAATCTGTGCTAAGTAACACTGCAAATCAATGTATCAGATGATCCCAAGACAGACTCTCTTTGTGCTGATGCAGAAAATGTTTCCTTTTGACCAAGTTTTTGTCTGCAAGACCTTTATCATGGTAATGATAGTGGCTACATTTTGGATAGCATCCTTCTGCTCCACTCTTCATAATACTCTAACACTCAAGAAATGCAAGTGAAGGGACACTTCCTTCAGAAAGGGACATTTTTTGTTAAATACAATATTCCTGGAAAGTATATATTCTTCAAATTTATGCCAATATTTGTATTCTGCAGTCCTACCCAGATAAAAAGAACAAAAAAAAAAATTACCCTTCTCTAGCTGTGATAGTAAAGAGATACAACTCCTGAATGGCAGGGCTCAATTTACTGCAGTTGCTGCTATAAGTCCTTATCTGCAAGATACTTTCATTGCAAATAGTAGGTATATGAACAAATGAGCATTCAAATGTTCTCTTTTACAAGCGTAAATAAAGATAAGACTAAACCACAGGGCAAGGGAAAAAAGCAATATATGAAACAATAAGGGGTTTAATCGCTTTATTCACTGGGGGGTTTCCAGCTTTCTTCACACTTATCAACTCCTGTTTATAACACTTATGCCCTTCCAAACCTATAGTGATTTGGAAACAAGCAAGCAATCCTTACAGCCGTGCTAACACACTGGGTAAAGTTGCAGAGAGAAACCCAAAATAATGCACATATAATGAAACTTTCAAAAATTAATAGAAAAACAACCATTCATTTTTTAAAAAAAAATTAAATACATACAATAGTCCCTATATTACTAGTAAATGGGGGGAAAATTTTTGATGGTAGTGTCCTTTTAAAAAACACAAAAAAATTTTTATAAATTCAATTTTTAAATTTCAGTATTAATTTTAATTATTATTTTTTTAAATAATTTATACTAACACTGCAGTTAGAAAAAAAAAACAACCTGTTCCATCACATTCGTTCCACCCTGCGACTGTCTGCAATCTCCCCGACCTTCTGTTTCCTGGTCCTGACCACCTCACCCCTCACTGCTGAAGCTGCAGATTGGGGGCAGCGCAGTCACATGTTTCGCCTGATATTTTCCCGACATCACCTTTTGGAACAGAAGGGTTCTGATCATTGATGTCAGGAAATTTGACATGAACCGCAACAACAAACACGACTGCTATGGTGACATTCCGACCCACCACACTGGAAAATAAACAGGAGAAACCAGGATGCCAGCAGATAGTGGCAGTGCAGGGAAATTGAGACAGGGATAGAGGTATCAGTTTTTTATTTTCTAACTGTGGCACAAGAATAAATTGATACAAAAAAACAAGTGGACAAGTTTTTAATCAGGGTGTAACTTTGGTTTCAAAAAGTGGGAGACTCATTTTCCCTCTCATCCCCTATCTTCCTATCCCTCCCTCCCTCCCTCCTTCACTCAAACCCTTTCCCTTTCACTTCTCCTCCCTTTCCTATTCTCCCCCTCTCCCCGTGAAGTAAAAACCCCCTAAAACCCCGCTAGGGAGTCGAGGGAGTGATGTGACTCCCCCAGAGGTTCCGGCGGGGGTCCTTATGGCAAACACTCTTGGGGGCAGGC